>PVKE010012364.1:0-38478 GCA_004027555.1 Craseonycteris thonglongyai | reverse complement strand
TTGATAACAATTACATCATTTCCAGGTGTACAATTCTACATTATTTTGTCTATACATTGCATCATGTGCTCACCACCCCGAATCAGCTCTCCTCCCCTGTTCTCCCCTCCCCTCCTCTCCCCTCCCCTCCTCTCCCCTCCTCTCCCCTCTTCTCTTCTCTCTCTCAGGAAATAGAGAGTAAGCTGAGCACTATGTGTCTTTTGCTTGGCCAGAGATTCCCATAGGGCTGGGATGAACCCTAAATCCAACATGCTGGCTTAGGGCAAGGGGTAGTGATTTTTGACATTACTTTTGGGGCTTTAGTGTTTATCAAAGCAAGGAAGGAAAGCTAGATATTTTGTCTCAATGTTAGGTTCTGATGACTAAAGACATGGAGTACCAGGCAATCAGATTGGCAATGAGAGGCAACTTGCTGGTGGGAAGTTAGCAAGCACCCAGCAAGCACCCACTGTACAAGAAAGGGAGGGGGAGGGATCCAGTCTCTGGAGATAGGCTTTCAATATGAGAGTCAAGATTTCCTGACTGAGGGTTATCTGGGGAGAGAGGAGCCCACGGGTCAGGGGTCAGGCACAATGTTTGCAGTTCTGAATGCTGCCTCCTGATCTCCCATCAACTATGTGGCGTTAGGGGATGGTCACTTCAGTTCTCTGATTCTTAGTTTTCTCAATGTAAGAAAGAGATAGGGGAAGCCGGGATGGCTCAGCAGGTTAAGCTCTCACTTTGCAAGCCCAGGGACTGAGGATCAAATCCCCACCCCAGCCCATGCGGACCCATATGCTGAACTGGGGTGTGCTTCCCATGTAGGAGGCCCCCAGTTTGGTTCTCGCCCCCGGGTTCAGAGGAGGCGTGCCTCCCATGCAGGAGGCCCCCAGCCCAGTTCCTGCCCTGCGCAGCCCCCGCCCACCTATGTGGAATGAAACCCTGTTGAAAACTGATGACGTACAACTATGGAGACTGCTCTGGGCCCTCCCCCTTCTCTCTGCCTCTGGCTCTCTTTGTCTCTGTCGGAAACAATAACAAAAATAAATCTTTAAAAAAAAACAACAACAAAGAGATGACCATCAGGATGCCTCCCTTGTGGAGTGGTTGCACATCTTCACTGTGACCAGATGTGTGACACTTTGCAAACTACATGTCTGGGTACAGCTAGGAATGTTTTCATGAGTAGGAAGGCAGTGGATTAATTTCCTCCTTTCCCTGTAAGGCTGGGCCTCCATGTCCTTCGACAGGCACTGCAGATCCTACCAGCGGTCTTCCGTCTGGCCCATCAATTGATGAACAGGACACTAGAGTGGAGCAAATGATCAGAGTAGACCTGGAAAACTGCCATCATGAAGAATCGATGGAGGCTTCCAGTTGCCGACTGGCTTTGTTACCCGACACTGCCTGCCTTAGGCTGTGATCTTTTTGCCTGAGGGACAGCCAGACTTGCTGAGCCTTAGACGAGAAAGCCGGAGGATCCATTGACACCCACAGCGAAAGGGTGAAACGATGATGTTGCTCCAACTTGCTACCAGGAACATGGTTCATCATTTGTGGAGCCCCCAGTGTCCATTAGGAGAGCCCCCAGTCAAAGGGCAGAGGGCCAGGTGTGGAGGTTCCTGTACCTGCCTGCTTGAGGTTCACGTAATTAGAAGAGTGAATCTGCTGCCAAGCCCTCAGCACACGTGTCCCACAGCCACGTGGCTACACTCTCTGACTTAGAGAGAAGTTGAAAGCCCACTTGGTCTCTTCTCAAAGACACAGTGACAAAGTAAATCAAAGCAAAATTTTAAAATTGTCTCATTGTAGCCATAACTTCCCCTGGGCCAGCAGCCATTGACAAGGGTGGCTTATTCTTCTAAAGCAATTCAGAGAGACCAGCACATCCCTGACCACAGCATCCCATCCACATGCTGGCCTGAGCCACCTGGTCAGAGCTCCATTTGCAAGCCTGGTTGCCAGGCTGAGGCTGGTGTGGGGAGGTGTTCAAGGACCGATTGCCCATCAGAACGTCAGCCTCTGTAAGGACCTTGGCATGCTGACCTGGGTCTCTGCCACACCTGGGAACAGAGTCTGGCATGCGGAGTTGTATCTGGTGAGTCGGACCCCATGTGCCCTAGAACCCTGAACATTCCCTCAAGCAACAAGAGGAAAGCTCCTCTCCTGCCTAGCCTTTCAGATGGGGTCACCAGGGAATCTGCTGTGGCCTACAAGAGCAGCGGGTACTGTCACTACAGAAGCCGGTGAAAAGCCTTGCTCTGGGACCCCCATCGAGTTGGATCCCTGGGCTGTGGGACACTGGAAGGCTCAGCTCTCTCCTGCTGGGATCTGATGTGGGAGCCAAAAATCAGGAGAGTTTCACTCTCCTATTCCTAGTTCTGACCATCCTTTGCCCTCGGACTTATCTGCTCTCTGAGGTGGGAATAGAGGAAAGAGAAGAGAGGTGGGTGGGGTGGACAGGAGATGGGGGTTTCCTGCCCTGGAGGGTTTGGGGTGAGTAAACCACATTACATGCGCACAGAGTCTTGCCTCTTGCAGGGCCAAGCCCCTGCCTCACTGCCAAAGCCCCAGCCATCCTCAGGGACCAATCCTCAGGCTTCCCTGCAGTTCTGCCAACAGCCCAGGCTTTGCGACAGCCTTTTTCTCGTTCTGCTCTTTTCTGCAGCTTCCATTCAAATGTCTTTAGCACAGATGCCTCATGCATCAGTCCAATGCTAAAAAGACGCAGTAAGTGAAATTTTTGCCATATGTTAATACACATGTTTTAGTTTCCATAAATGCTCAGCATGGTTTTTATGGCACTCAGAATGGTGGTGTTTATACTGTTTTGAGGGGCTTTGAATTCAAATGTGCAAATGATTTTTTACAAGATGTGATTCAAGGACGAGCCACAGTTGGGGTCTCCTGTCGTGCAGATGGAGGCTGTCGGTTCCTCGGAGCCGGCCACTTGTGATTTCAGGCAGACTGTTGCCCTAACTCCTCGCTGGGGGGGTGGGGGCTGCTTCCAGGAGTTGACTAGCATCCAGCTATTTGGGAATCTGGGTAGAGAACCACCCAGGGCCTCACGCACCAAATGTGACCAGACATGCTGGTGGGACCTGGAGGAGGGGCTGTCTCAGAGGAGGGGTCCCTGACTGCCTGAAGGGGCCACAGGACTGGGTTGGCAGGAGGAAGGAGCAATAGCCGGTGGAGCATAGTGGGGATTAAGGGGATGCTGAGTGGTCAGGTGGGCCGAGTAGAGGTTTGCACGAGGAGGGAGCAAGGTGGGATGCAGTAGGCCTGGCCCGAGGATCCAGCCCCCCTCTCACGACTCCCTTGCTCACCCTGTGAGTCCTGCAGGAGTTCTCCCTGATGCCTAAACATAACATATTATTGTCACCCTTCCCTCTGTGCCTTTATGGGAGTTGTTCCCTCTCTTCAGAATCTGCTTCCCCCGTTTTGCCTACCTGGAAAATCCCTACGGATCTCTCAAATCTCAGCTTCTGCCTTCCCCGACAGCTCCCACCCATGTCCTTCCTGCCCCTGAAGCTCTGGTCTCATACCTATCTCAGCGTAAGTGCTCCTTTGGCCATGGACCTCCCCCTCTGAGTCCCTCTGAGCTCCCTAAGGACAGTCCTGTTCCCTTTTTATGTCTGTCCCCCACAGCCTGGCCCAAAACTCAAGGAGGCCTGCAGAAGAAAGGAAGGAAGGAAGGGAGGGAGGCAGGGAGGAAGGGAGGGAGGAAGGAAGGGAGGGAAGGAGGGAGGGAGGGAAGAAGGAAGAAAGAGAGGGAGGGAGGAGGAGATGGCTGGCTCCAGCACTGATGGGGAGCTGAGGCTGTGGTCCAGAAGAGCAGTCCTTGTCCTGTTGCCACACTCCACTTGCCATCTCCCTCCTGCCCACGAGTCCCATGAGCTACTAAGCCAGGCTCAGCGACTCAGAGCTCTCTGGCATCAGCCAAGGGGCCAGGAGGGTGCACAGCCCACCTCAGCTGGGTCCAGCCCTGACCACCCTGCAGGGCTGTGGATGTTTCCAGACTACTGCCAGGCCTTGAGAATTGCTTCAGGGATGAGGACCTCTCTGAGGACATCAAGAGATGTCCTTGAAGGTGTCCTCCAAGCTCTGAGCCACCCAGCTGGAGTGCCCTAGGGTCCCCTTCTGCTGTCTGGATGCCAGCCCTGCCCCCTGGAGCTTCCTGAGCCGGGCGCTCCTCCTCTCGGTCTCCCCAGGAGAGTTTGCCCTCACATGTCCAGGTTTGTTCATGCCAGGGCCTCAAGCTTCTTGTGCGTTCTGTGGGGAGACCTGATACATCCTGGGGGAGCCTGGGGGTGTGTGCATGAGATGGGAGGGGTCGTCTCTGTTGTTTTAACCGGGAGTCTTTGATATTTAGAAATAACCTCCCTTCCTGGCAGCCGGCTTTTTCCCAAGGGACTGAGGGGCGAGTGTACGTAATCTTGGAGCCTAGGTCTCCTTCAGGGGGATTCATATATATGTTGCCTGTAATTATAGGTCGATAATGATATAATTTATAGTATGTATAGCATCATTTGTGAGTGACTGGACAAGCTGGCAGGCAAGGAGGGTGCAACCATGTCATAAGCTCGTAAAAAGGTAATTATATTTCTTTCTGATCTAGCTTTCGCCTACTCGGTCAGGTTGGGGTATTGTGAAATGAGTGATGACGGGTGAGCACAGAAATCGTTGGAGGTTCGGTTCAATAAACACAGGGGAGCTTGACATCCGAGGCCAAGCAGACTTCTTTTTCTTTTTTGTTTTGGTTTGTAAGTCAGGTCTGACTTGGGGCCAGGGAAGTTGTGGGAAGGGACGCCACAAGGACACTAATTTAGCACAAAAAGGGCCCCCCCCCAACGAGAAACCTGGCCAGATGACCCAGGGTCAGACTGGCTGGTGGGGTGTATCCTCCGAATGAATTCAGAATAGCTCCTGATTTCCTAAGACCCCCCAGAACTGTTGCTTTTAGGAGGAGACTTGGGAGACAATCTTTCCCTGATGTCTCTCAGCCCGTAGGGGAATTCTGGGGCTGGAGACGCTTGTCATGTCTTCCAAGACTGATGGAATCTCCAGGAGTTTAGATCTGGATGGAGTTTGGTTGGAGTTTGGAGCGATGGTTGGGGGAGATTGGGTTTTATCTGCACCCCATCGCCCATTCTCAGTAATAAGCGAAGCTGCAGAGAGCCCTTGGCCCGAGATATAATAGTGTAATGTAATTATAGTAATGATACTTTGTAGTTCTATAGAGTCTTTCATCTGTGGATCTCCAAGTCCTTTATAAACATTAATTAATTCCCATAACTCGGCGATGAGGTAGGTAAGTATCATCATCCCCATTTCACAGATGAGAAAGCCAAGATGCAAAGAAGGTAAGTGATTAGCTCAAGGTCACCCAGAGAGCCCACTGGTTCAGCTGGCGGGAGGTAGTGGAATCCATTCTCCCCTGCAGGGTCCTCAACGTGGAGGGAGGCTTCCCTGTGCATTGCTTCCCTCCAGAGGTCAGGCAGATGTCCTCTTGTGTGCCCATACCCTGGCCCTATGGACCAAGGAGGTGTCTGCTGCCATTTGGATCCAGAGGGGCTCTTAGTAGCTTGATCCCTGGAGAAAACCCTCTGGAATGAGCTCACCCTTATGTGGGACAAGTGAAACCCTGACCTGACCTCTTCTCGTCACCACCCATTCTGTAATGCCTTCTTGTCACCACCAACCCAGGCCACGTGGCACATGGAAGCAAGCCCACATTTAATTTTTGAACCCCTACTGGGTGCCAATGTCCAAGTCACCCCCTGGCAGGGCCTGATTAAACAGCAAGGCATCTGGGCTGAAAATTTAAAAAAATAAAAATAAAGTCTGGTCCAGACTCTGTTCTGTGATAGCTTATATGACCTTGGGCAAGTCACTTTTCCTCTCTGGGCCCTGATTTTCTCACCTATGGAGGAAGGGTGATGTCTCCCAAGGTGACAGTCTACAATTCCTGACCTTCCACTTGGATGGCATGGCAGTATCCTAATGTGGGCTCCCTTCCTCCCCTACCCGCCCCCACAGTCCATCCCATAAACTTTCTGAATCCAGGGCCATGATGTCATTGTGCCAACAAACCTTTAGTCACTTCCTTATGCCTTCAAGGAGTCCAAACCCCTGAACCTGTCATTCAAGGCTTTGCATGATCTTTGCCATCTTCCCTGTTCAACCTGGGACCCCCATCATGAACCCTTGGCTCAGCCAGGCCTACTTTTCTTCCAAACAGGTCATGGCCATTCTCGACTTAAAGACTTTAACCATACCATTCTCCTCTCTGCCTATTTTCTATGTATGTTTGAGGCCAACTACCTGCTTACCGCTGTGTTGGATGCTGGATTAAAATCCTGTCATTCTCCAAAGTTCAACTCACACTTTTCATGGTCTGGACTCTAGGAGATGGCTGCTCAAAATGCAAATGTACGTTTGGACTGCATTATTAGAGGCCTAGTATCCATAGAAAGGGAGGTGACAATCCTATTCTCTAGAATACTTAATACTTTTTAGAGAAAGAGCAGGCTGATGAGGGAGCACTGTCATGTGTGGAATGGTTAGGGTACCTGTGATCTTTTCACTGGGAGAAAATTCAGTGAGACAGGAGACCCTCCCTCCCTGAGGAAAGATTGTTCTGTGAGGCCTCAGAGGGCCCATGAATAGCTTCCAGGAAGATGGACTTCAGTTCGATAAAGGAAGCACATTCTTTCCCCCCAAAGCGGTTGGAAAATGTGATGGGGGTAATGCTGTCTGGCACTGCTTACTCTGGAGAGGCCAAGGACAGGCTTGTCATGGAGATATTGCAGGAGTTCCACCAGGGAGACAGGTTGCCCAAGATGGCAGCGTGGTCCCTGCTAGGGTTGCCCCGGAACCAGCCAGCCCCCTCTGCCCCTGGCAATTGGAGTCACCTATAAAGCCAGCAGGGCAGCCTCCGGTGTGGTATAAGCTCATAGACTCCTGCTAAGTGCTCCCTGTGTCCCACTGCTCCCGGTGGGTGTTCTAAACGAAGGGGCCAAAGAGGGTTGCCCAGCCTGTCAGACAACATTCCAAGAGAACAGACTCCAGGAGCAGAGCCCTGTCTGGGTCCTTGGGTCCTCACCAAGCGAGGGCCAACTACTTGCCAGGCATTTCATGTTTATTACCTCAGTGGTGATTCAGTGTTGGCATTCTTTCCTTCATGCCAGACCCCGGAGCTGGCATAGACAAGGACAAATGACAAACTCAGAATCAGGGGGCTTAGGCTTGAGTTTCCACTCTCCCCTTTACTGGCTGTGTGACCTCAGGGAAGTTAGTTAACCTTCCTGAGTTCTAGATTCTGAGTATAATTGTGTCTGCCTCCTTGGGTGGATGTGAGGATTAAATAGGCAACGAGACAGAATTACAAACTGTCTGCTACTTAACCTCAGAGGAGGAGAGACCAGCCCAGACGAGTAATTAGAATGACCCAGGGGATGGAGGTAATGCTGGTAGTCAGGGCTGCATGGGGAAGAGAAAGACCAGCTAGCCAAGGACAAGATGAAGACATGGCCCGTCTCCCGCATGCTCTTCCTTGGGAACAGTGAGGTGTGAGAGGCCCCATCTGCAAACCAGACGGAAGGTGGAAATGGGGATGTGTTCACAGATCTCTGGACACAATGGGAAAGAAATTCCTCCCTACCCTCCTTCCTCGGTTAAATTCCTTCACTCATTGGACAACTATTTAGTAAGCACCTCTTAAATATTAAGTACTGCTAAGACACCTGGGATACAGCAATTAACAAAACAAAGTCCCTGCCACTCTAGCTTTCACATTCAGGCCAGGGAAGACAGAAACAAAGCAAAATGAGCCAATTCATGTAGAACTTAATATCAGGGAAGGTTCTGAGCTGTGAAAAACAACAGAACAGGGTGAGGAGGTCTCTTTTACAAAGGGGGATGAGGAAGGGCCTCTGGGATGAGCTGACTTGTGAGCAAAGACCTGTGTGTCCTGAAAAAAAAATGGGGATGTGGAGAGAAAGAGTCTCACAAACAGAGGGAGCAGCAGGTGCATGGACCCTGAGGCAGGCATTTGATTGGGAGATGTCCAGCACTGCTGTCGCCGACATCACTCATGAAGTACTTCCTGTAAGCAGGGGGTGCACATGCAGACTAAAGACATGAAAAGGGAAAGCCTGCGTGCTGGGCTGGCTATGCCACCAGTCTTCTGTGTGACAAAGACAGCTTCTTCGCCTCTCTGGGCTCTATTTCTCTCTCTGCACATGGAAGGGCTAACTTGAGCTCCAAGGGTGAGTTCTAACATGTGAGACCTTGCAATCCAGAGACCAGCAAGCAAGTGCATGCTATAGGGGTTGGGAGTGGAGTGGAGGGCAGGAAGCAGACCTTACTGAGGCTAGAGCCGGACTCATGCTGGCCCCTTAGACTCAGTTCATTCACTCTCCCTGGTGTCAGCTCTTGCAGGGTAAGGCCTTGAAGCAGACACTGGTGGCTGAGGTAGCTCCCCCCACTTCCCCTGCATGGACAGGTGACATCTGTGCAGTTTACTCTGATCAGGCCTGATACCCTAAAGCCTCCTTGGTCTGAGTTGGGGTTGTCAGGAGCTGCCTGGTGTTCCTGGAAATCCAGCCAGCCAGTAAATTGCAAGGCACCCGGACAAGCAAGGACTTAGTCTGGGGAGACCCTCCAAGCCGGGGGCCTGCCCCTCCTCCTCCCAGGGCACGCTTGCCTCTGCTGATGAGGACTTCCAGGCCCAGCCTCTCAGCTTTTGCAGCAAAGCACCCAGCCACCCACCCCAACTGGATCCTTTGTAAGGAAGTCTCCCAGTCTCTAAGCTGAAGCATCTTTATCTATAAAGCCGACAAAAGGCTCCTTCTAATCTTGCAGGGTTAAGCTAGATTCAAACGAGATCACACTTGTGGAAAGCCCTTGGTGAACTTAACGGCCCTATGAAAATGACCAAGACTCAAGTCGAGGCCTGGGACTTCATATTCTGCCCTCCCCCTTTGACCAGGCTGCCACCTAAGGGCTGCGTGCCCCGTTTAGGCCTGCCTCCATTAGTCCATTTTTTCTTGTGGCCTTAAGTGTTCATAGTTGTGTGCATTTCACTTTAAGGAGCCAGTCCAGGTCCCTTAACTCAGCACTTCAGACTTTAACATGTGCATGAATCACCTGGGGGTCTCATTAACGGGAGCACTCTGGTGCAGTAGGCCCGGATGGTGCCTGAGATCCTGCATTTCTAAAAAGCTCCCAGTGTTAAAGAAAAAAAATTATTCAGGGACACTTGTTAAAGATGGTAGGGAAAACTTTGTTCAAGGGAGGACTAGAGCTAGACATACAGACCCCTGCCATGGAGCCTTACAGTAAGAGAGCTTGGGCTCAACGCCTAATACAATGACGAAAAGTGGGATTTTCTAGTGAAGGAGCCAGAGGCGGGGGACAGGGTGTCAGGGGAGGGGGCGGGGTCAGTGGGTGAAGAATTACTAAGAGGACACATCCGGGGTTAGGGGGTTCTGGCTTAACTGACTCAACAGGATTCTTGCTGAAGGCAAGTGAGGGTGATTAGGTATCACTTGGAGATGGTGAAAGATGAGGAAGTTGTTCAGATGTGGAGAGGGGTCCGCTATGGAGGATGTGGGATTCTGGTTAAACTGACATGGCAGAATTCTTGCTAATATTGGAGAATAAACATGGAAGTCCAAAAGTCAGGGCCTAATTGAAAAAGAGTTCTGGGGAACCTAAGTCAAGGAGAGAATCGTTGTCACTGGGGGACACTGATGCTGTGGGTCCAGGGACCACTCTTTTGTAGACCACAGACATCTGAAACTCAACAGGTTAGAAACAGAGTTTGGTATCTTCCCTTCCATCCCCACTCCTGCCGTTAGCCTACACTCCCCAACGCACTGCTAAGTACCGTCATCGTTCTCTTCCTCTCAAACATTTAGAAGAAAACCAACTTTATTGCGGTGTACTTTATACACAATAAAACACCCATTTTAAAGTACATTTTGATAATCATATACACTCATGTAACGATCACCCCTATCAAGTTCCAGAACTTGACCCATATTGAATTCTAGCACTTTCCACAACTGCCTCAAATTTCTCTCATGCCCTTTTGCTATTGAACCACCCTCACCCCACCCTGCCAACCTTCTGGAGGCCTTTGCTCCTCCATTTTTCTCCTGTCTCTTCTATCTCATCGCCCTTACTGCGAAGTCTTTCCCATTGATGAGCAAACAGGCTCTGGCATCCCCTGCCTCGAATGCCTGTGACTTTCAGTCAGAACAAGGTGCTGTGAAGCTGCCTGTCGACCTGAGGTGCCTTTGAAGGCAGGGACTGAGCTTTGTTTTCTCATCAGATCATTCATGGGCAAGAAGCACTTGCTAAAGAAAAGAAGGTTGATGCCCTAGACTCTAACTTTCACGTTGATTGTACACTGGTAAACAAATAAATGATTATATGCTTTGGATGTGAACTATCAGTTGTTTCCATAGATACTTGATCATATTGAGTAATTAAACAAAAAGGGTTTTCTATTTTATTATCTCTGATATCAAAAATGTCCAACCTTTTGTTCAGTTCACATTTTTTCTTTTTGGAAACATTAATAGTTTTTTATGGCTTTAAGAAAGATTATATAAATAGAAATTAGGTTTGTCCTTTGTAATGTGGTCTTTAGTGGTATTTATTTTCAAAGATCATATTAGGTAAAAATCTTCTACTATCACCATTTCTGAACTCTTATTCATTCATCAAACTGGCCCTGTGGGCATTGGGGGAAGTGTATGTAGAGCACAGTCCAGTTGAGGAGGCAAATAAGCAGTGGACTCAGGACTCAATGTGACATATGCTGGGATACAGGCCAGCCCAGGAGGTGGAGGGAACACAGAATGGGGAGTAGATATCCCAGAGGAGTCAAAGAGGGTTTCATAAATTAGCTGGACTTTGTGTTTTGTTTTGAAGGATGAATAGGAGTTCACAAAATGAGAGCAGTGGAAGGGCATGCAGATAGAAGGAGCAGTATGAGCAAAAGCACAATAATAACAGCACATCTTTGTTAGATGCTTACTATGTGCCAAGCATGCTTCCCTGGGCTTTATCTGCATTTTAGCCCTCACTATAATCCCATGAAGTAGGAATCTTTATTCTTATTTTAAAGATGTGGCAATTGAAGCAATGTGAACTTAAACTATTTCTCAAATTCATGCGCCCCCAAACTTGTGACTGGCTTTGCCAGGATCTGGACCCAAGCGGTTTGGCTCCAGACCATAGCTCCTGACCACGGTTCTTTGCTACAGGGTGATGCCAGACATGCCATGTTGGGGAAGCTGGTAAATAGGAGGTAGGGGCTTAAATGGGGTTAATCAGAGACAAAGAAGGTGTTTCAGAATTCTGAAAGTTCTTGAATGCCAGGCTGATACGTTTGGACATTTCATGTAGACAATGGGGAATCACTTAAGGATTTGGATGGGGGATAAATGAGATCAGTTTGCATTATGGATGATTGCCCAGGCAGCAGCATGACATGAATTGGAGGGGCAGAAGCAGAGGAGTCTAGGAGAAGCTGATGAGGAGGTGCTGAAGCCTGATCACAGGTAGTGTTGAGGGGGGTGGGGAGGAGGGGCTGGCTGGGAGCATAGGAAATGGATCAGTAAGTGAGTAAGGTTCTCCAAATGCCCAGCTGCCCACTGACCCCATACACTGCGTTTGGTTTCCTCCTTCCCTGTGGATTGCCTTGTGTGTAGGCCAGGCTGGCCTGACTGAGGGCACTATCCCTGGTGAGGCCACTAGGCAGAGCCCACGGTCACAACCAGGCAGGCTTTTCCACTCCAGGGTAGTCCCCAGCCCCCAAATGGGCATCGCTGGCCATGGCAGTCCAGGGGCGCTGGCTTCCCAGGGAATCCCACCCCTTTTGAAAACAGAATGTACTGTGGAGAGCTTCTCGTACTTTGGTTGGTATAGCCTGTCATCGGGCAGTGGTTGGAAGTGCGCACACCCAAGGCCCAACCCAGAGATTCTGCTGTGGTGTCTGAGCCAGGACCAGGCCTGCTGATTATGACGTGGCTTCCAAGGCCTTGCATCAGTCAAGGACTCCCATGTGGGCTGGGGTTGGGGAAGGGGTCAAAGGTTGGGATGGCTCTCCTCTGGATGTGAAGGATGGGATTAGCTGACACCAGCATTTTCCTAGTGCCAGCAAAGAAGCCTGTCTCTCCCCAGTGATGGGCAGTACGTCCTGAGAAACACCCCTCCACCTTTTTCTATCTGAGTCAAAATCACGTTGGGCAGAGGACTGGACACTTGTCTTGAAACTGAACCTGCATGTTTCTTTTACTTAGGTTGTAGGTTTTGGGGGGTCTTGGTAGGATTATGGATGACCAATGACCTTGGCTCATTCTTCCTTCTTCACCTCATCAGGGAAGAGATGACCTACCTGGCTTCTGCAGTTACTGTGTCATTATGATACAATAAGAAATATATAGTACTTGGTTTCTGTCCCGGTAGGAGAAGTAGGACCATCTTTTGTTATTCATAACAAAGCCCATTCAACCACACCTGAGTTTATGCTAAATTGGTGACTTTTGGGCCCCTAAGTAGCTTCAGGATGGCTGAATGGTTGCCAGGGGAACCAACAATGTGATTATATGGTTGAAATTTTCATCCTCATCCCTTGACTGGGGTGGGGAGAGAGGCTGAAGATTGAGTTAATCAACAATGGCCAATGATTTAATAGATTATGCTTATGTGATGGAACCTTCATCAAAACCCCTAATGGATAGGGTGTGGAGAGCTCCCAGGTTGGTGAATATATCCAGGTACTGGAAAATGGTGCACTGAGAGAGGGCATAAAACCTTGCACACCACCCCCACCCACATACTCCATGCCTTGCCCTGTGTACCTCTTTATTTGGCTGTTCATTTGTACCCTTTATTAAATGTTCACGATGTGCTGGTAAACTTGAGTAAAGTGTTTCCCTGAGTTCTGTGAGCCATTTTAACCAATTATTAAACCCGAGGAAGGGGTATTGGGAGCCCCTGCCTTTGTAGCCCAGTCAGACAGAAGTGTGTGTACCCTGGGCATCCAGTACTTAAAAACAACATCTGAAGTGGGGGCGTGTTATGGGACTGAGACCTACTTCACCTGTGGGGTCTGTGTAACTCCGGGTAGTTAGTGTCAGAACTGAACTGAATTTTAGGACACCCAGTTGGTGTCCAGAAAGTCAAAGAACTGGTTGGTGTGGGGAAAACACACTCTCTCTCTCTCTCTCTCTCTCTCTCTCTCTCACACACACACACACACACACACACACACACACGGTGTCAGGGTAGAAACAGTTTAGAATCATCACCATCTGTCTTGTTCTCTGTGCTATGAGCTACCCGGGACATGAGATGGTTCATCTGTGTGCTCAGGGTCCAGCTAGGCTTGGCGTGGACATGCTTTGTGAAAGCCCAAGGAGTAAGAAAATGAACGGAGGGGAAGCCAGGATGGCTCGGTGGGTTAAGTGCTCGCTTTGAAGCCCCGGGGACCAAGGAACGAATCCCGACCCTGGCCTGTGCGGACCCATATGCTGAACTGGGGAGTTCTCCCATGTGGGAGGCCCCCAGCCCAGTTCCTGCCCTGCAGGGCCCCTGCCCACCTGTGTGGAATGAAACCATGTCAAAAACTGATGGAGTTCAACTATGGAGACTGCTCTGGGCCCTCCCCCTTCTCTCTGTCTGTTTGTCTCTGTCAAAAACAATAAAATAAATCTTTAAAAAAAGAAAAAGGAGGGGAAGCCGGGATGGCTCAGTGGGTTAAGCGCTCACTTTGCAGCGCTGGGGACAGAGGATCGAGTCCCGGCCCCGGCCCGTGCGGAACCATATGCTGACTGGGAGCTCCCCTAGTTCAGTTCTCTCTCTGTCTCTGTATCTCTCTCTCTCTCTCTCCTCTGTCAAAATAAATAAATAAAATATATATTTAAAAAAAAGAAAAAAGAAAAAGGAAAAGAAAAGAAAATGAATGGAGGCCCCCCACAACTGCCCGAAAGAGAGAAGAGAAAAGTGTTTGAACTGTCAGAAATGTGACAGAGAAGCTTCAAAAAGACACAGAATTAGCTGCATACATGTGAAACACAATTTCTACTTCTCCTCATGATGTAGTAGTATAAAAAAATAGTAATCTTCTCATCAAGATAGAAGATGAAAGCTAACACTCCCCCATGCATAGCAGCAGAATCTATCAATGATGCCCTCCTTTGACAAATATGCTGTCTGCTCGCTCAAGTGAGTCTGATGTTCATGTTGACAAGCGCATAGCTTTGTGTTGCCAGGAAGACAAATGTCTTACTCTCCTCCAATTATTGGATATATTGGTCATGGTCAGCTATGGTTTCTTTCTTGGTAAGTGTGATTATTGGAAAAAGATGTGAAAATCAGTCTGTGTTCATATTTCTAAGAGTTCAGTTCAGGCAATCTAAAAATCATGCATGTAGCCGAAACATAGCTCCAATGAGCACTTTGAGTGCAGAACAGTCTGACCCTGAGGGTATTGACCCCATGCTTAGGAATGCTGATAATAAATACATTTTGTATTTGTTTCTTATTTTTTTAATGAGGAAGCCAAAATGGTGGGATTCAGTGCTTCATGTGTTTCCTTATCAGCGATAATTAATTTTTATTACTATATAAATGATGCCAATATAAGTATAGAAAATAATATGGTTTCAAGCTAGGAGGCCACATGTAGTTTGAAATTTGTGGTGGATAAGCTAAATTTTATTTTTAACTTAAGAGGAGTTTAAGGTAAATATGGAAATTTTGAGGACTCCTGGTGTTGAGACTTGCAGGGGTAGGAAGTTGGTGACACAGCATGTTCCCCTCATTAGTCATGCCAACAAAATACCCCTGCAGAGGAGAATCACTCACATAGCACAACGAGTTTCTATTTTGGAAAAATGGAAAACCTCTGTAAAAATTCTGAAAACACAGAAGACATAAAATGCATCTGAAATCATTCAAACTGGGGGGAGAATATTGATTTCCTGGTGAAACTGTCACCAGCAAATTATTATCTGCTCACTCACAACAGCTTAAGGAAACTAGAACATACCTGAAATTCAGAGTTAAACATATTTATTTGTTGGAAAACAGTGTTTATCATTAAGAAGTCATGACAAGTGTATTTTATCTGTGAATAAAGGCAATTTGGAGGGAGTTGCTGGAAGAGATAAAATGAGGTATTGTAACTTATGAATTCATTGATGCCTATAGAAGTTAGCAAATTCAAAATGAAATCACCAGAAGAGTAAACCTGAAATGTTCCAGGGCACACCAGCTGAAATCAATGTTTTCTAATTCAAGAACATGACAAGGCCAAGGGTTGAACAGTGAAAGAACCACAGTATGTTTTGGTAAGAAAAAGCCCACTCATTATCTCAATTATGAAGATACGTGGATTTGGCTAGTATTGAAAAGATGATTAAGATAAACATCTATGTGGTCATAAATATTTATCTGCAGAAAATCACAGTGGGGTTCATAATACAGGCGATTAACTTCACAACTTGGAGGCTTGACAAACATGGGGAACATTTGGCCATGCAACAGTATGGCATAAGAAGGAAGAACCAAAGCTGTTGAGGCATATTGTTGTGCTCTCTGGTTGGATTTTGTGATGCCGAGGCCTTTGCAGAAAAATGACAACACAGGGAAGTGCTTTCACTACATTCAATTCTTTGTTCTGTGCTCTCCATTCATCTGTGAAAAGATCGGTGATTACCCAAAACACATGTGGAAGGAGTGGTGAAGCAACAGGGAGGACGCTGGGTAGTTTGCTGAAGTCACCTTGGGTCACATATCACCACGCTTTACCTGCTGTGATTGAGTGGCTTCCAGAGCTCATTGAAACTTCGGAAGCGGCATTTAATGATTATCAGACACACAGGTGGCCCATGAATCGAGAATTCCTGTACACGTGCTAAATGTTATAGTTCTTTTCCCAATGAGCTTCAAAGTGAAACCATAGACATGTTTTCATTGCCTTCAAAAGTAAAAGCAATCTTCACTATTTATTATCTCAGAGAAATGATGATTGTTTCAAAACCATTGGGTAGAGAGCAAAGAAAACGTACCAAAAACTAATCTCCGGGGTTCAAAGTAAAAACAAGACAAAACAAAAAACCCTCCCTTTCAGAGAAGAAAAATTCTGGCATGGGGCAGGATGTGTGTGTGCGGGGTGGGGGTGGAGATATCATGGAAATTCAGATAGTGAATTTTTCTCCACTTTGTCAGAACAGCATTCAACAATATTCGGCCTATGAAGTTTTGGTTAGTGTATTACTAAATTTAAATGCGTGCTTTTCAGCGAATGCTTACAATAAAACAAATTATATTTTAAATAACTGTTTAAATGCAGTTAACTTGACATATGGGATACATTTGCAGACCTGATGTAAGAAAGACCCTAGCGCTTGAGTCTCACTAGAGCAGCACAGAGCGAGCCTATGCCAGGATAGCTGGTCCCTGCTGGGATCATCCACAATGCCTGCGTCTCGCCTCTGCATCTGGCACTGGCTGGTCCAGCTCTGTGCAGGTGAGGAGGCTCCTTTCTGACCCTGTGTTTGAGCTGGTAGCTGAGACTGAGAACAGTTGGGCAGAGGCTGGCCCCAAAACGAAGGAAATAAAGGAGCTCTACAGTGTCTTGAAAAGCGTTAGGAAACTCTCTGAGAGGCGAGTGGGTTTTACAAATTCTGACTCTGAGGTTGGGTGCAGCTTCTGCATTTGACCCTTCAAACCTTAGTTCACAGTTGCCTAGACTAGCTGCCCCAGTTTTAGTTGAACGAGGCACGGTTGTAAGAATGACATAATAGAAATCACTGTTATTTTGTAAACATGTTTATAGATTATCAAAAAATAAATAAGCCTTTTGGAAAACAGTGAACAAGAGACAACTTGTTGACCTCTTGCTCAGGTCCACTGGTGGAGACGGTAGTTATCACTGTGTGCAAGTGAGTGGTCATTCTACGACTGTCGAACACAAATTCTACTGAATACGTGAATGAAAGAGTGAGTCTTCAGAATGGCTGCAGGCACACAGAAAGAACCAGTGAGTTGGAGACCAAAGAGCCTGGGTCCAGGAGGAAAGCTGAGGTGGGGGCAGGGCAGGACTGGCCCAGGTTCCTTTTCACAGACCCCAACATTTTGGGTCTGACTCCTTCAACGATGCTGCATTGGGCTCCAGGTTGTGGCTGCCATTGGATGGGACAGAGCAGGTTTAGGGAGTTAAACACTCAGCAGGATTTGCCATCTCAGAGATACCTAGTTTTCTATTTGCAATGTCTTTCAAATGCCCTTGACATGTATCTCCTGTCACTCCACACTGCCACCGCCTCTAGCTATGTCCTCCCCCCGAATCCCTATGTTGGGCCCAAAGGTGCCCTGAACAGATGAGACGGGAAGCCTGGACGCTCTCTCTGTGCTGCTGTAGCCTTGTGCATTGACTTCTGGGAACCTCAGCCCCACCATGTGGCATGTGACCTGCCAAAGCCTCTGCGGGATGGTGTTAACTCACACCTATTCCTCCTAGCTCCCTAGGGTGGGGCTTCTGGCCAGCCCCCAGAGACCCTCCTGCCTCTGAGAGAGATGGTATTAGCCAGGATTGTCCAAAGAAACAGAACCCCCAGGATGCATCACTAGAGAGAGAAAAAGAGATGATAAGGATTGGGCTCATGTAAGTACGGAGGCTGAGAAGTCCCACAATCTGTTGTGTGTAAGCTGGAGACCCAGGAGAGCTGTTAGTATACTTTCAGGCTGAGTCCACAGGCCTGAGGTCCAGGAGAAGCGGTGATGTAAGTTTTGTTCATGCCCGAAGGCCTGAGATCCAGGGACCCAGTGGGGTAAGGCCCCATCTGAGTGCCTGAGAAGACCAGTGCCCCAGCTCCAGGGGTCAGGGAGAGAGCCAGCTCTTCCTTCCTTGGCCCTTTTCTTCTATTGGATTGAATGAGGCCCACTGACATGGGGGAGGGCAGGTTGCTTTACTCCGTCTACTGATTCAAACGCTCATCTCATCTAGAAATACCCTCACAGACACACCCAGAAATAACACTTAGCCAAACATCTGGTTGCCCCATTGCCCAGTCAGGTTGACACATAAAATGAACCATCACAGGAATGGACCCGGGGCACAGGAGCTGCAGGTTTGCAGGCCAGGGCTGGCCAGTTACAGGATAGAAACTTGTGGTCTGCTGAGGTCTCAAAGAGAGGAATGAGCATGGGGACGGGCCTCCCCTGAAGACCAGCTGAGCTCTAACTGTGCACCTGTCAGCTGGTGGGGACCCTGGACCTCCCCGAGCCTCAGTTCCTGTAACTCCAAACAGGCTGACCAGATGTCCCGTACAGAAAACAGGACTGTCCCATTTCAAACAGTACCTATGGTTAGCCTCATCTCACTGGGCTAAACTCAAGGTGTCAGTAGGCTGACCAGATGTACCATTTGAAATGGGACAGTACTGTTGTTTTCTGTCCCTTTAAAATGGTACGTCTGGTCAGTCTATCCAAAATGGGAATAAATACTCTTGCAGAGTGGGAGTGAATCTCGAGTGAGAGGACAGATAGAAAACTACTTTATAAAGTACAGCACAAATGGGAAATTTTACTCTAAAAAATCCCAACCTGATTCTTAACATCTGGCTATCTTCCCTTCCTGGGGCTTTCATTTCCCTGTTTTGTGTAGGGTTGCCAGATACAATACAGATTAAATAATTGTTTGGTATAGGTATCTCCCAAACATTGCCCAGGACATTCTTATCCTCAAAGATGTGTCGTGTACTGAAATTCAAATTTAACTGGGTGTCCTGTATTTTTATTTGCTAAGTCTGACATTGTATTCTGCAAGCCGGAGGTGAGTGCAGGCCGTACCTCAGGTATGTCTTACCACATCCTCAGGTGATTGGGAGAGCAGAGGTTCATTTGTATACATTATCCCTGCCTCTGGTGGGGAGAAACCATAGGGCTCCAGGGACTGAGCAGCTCACCCAGAGACCGAGGCAGGCGGGATGAATCCCCTCAGGCCAGCCCCAGCTCCTGATCAGCCTTCTTGTTGCAATGGAAGGTGGGCGTGGGGATTGCTATTCTCAGAGGTAAGGACAGCCTTTGTCCACTAGATAACTAGTAAAAGCGATTTTTCCTGACATGTGTGTTGAAGCACTTACAGGAAAGTGTACTGTTGTCTGCAAATTACTTTAAAACACATAAGAAGAAAAAAAAAAGTGGATTGATGGAGGGATGGATGGATGGATAGGTGATTAAGTATAATAAAATGTTAGTGGTAGAACCTATGTAGAAAGAGGTATGTACGTGTTCACTGCTGACACCATTTCAACTCTGCTATATGTTTGAAGTTGTTCATAATAAAATGTTAGAAAAAATGAACTAAAACAAATTTTAAAAATTCACTCCTTAGATTATAGAAAAATTGGAAAATACAGACAAATGAACTCACAAATCTTCGATCGCACAACTCAGTAATATTTTGTTGTATTTTCTGCCTGCCTTTTAAAATACATTTGTTGTTATGGTTGTTACACAAAGTTGGGACTGGTCCATTTTTTTGCCGTTGTAAGTAAAGGCAGAACTCTTGTGGTTAATCCTTGTCCTCCTTCCCTGTGGATGGCTTCCTACCCTGAGCATCTCTCTGGCTCTTTCTCCCATTAAAGAATCAACACCTGACCTTGCAGACATTATAATGTCCTGCCTGGGCTCCGTCTTGGGGTCTTTTGAGGGCTGGAGAACATACTCACAAAGGCAGAGCCCCTCCCTCTCAAGCAAGGCACTGGAGCTCAGTGAGGCAGTGGTCCCCAACCTTTTTGGCACCAGGGATCAGTTTTGTAGAAGATAATTTTTCCACAGACTGAGGGGTGGGGGTATGGTTTGGGATGATTCAAGTGCCAGATGCAGCTTAATTGTCACTTACCACTCACTGATAAGGTTTTGATATGAGTCTGCAAGCAATTGATTTAGTATGGTCTCAGTGCAGTCAAACCTCTCTGCTAGTGTTAATCTGTATTTGCAGCCACTCCCCAGTGCTAGTATCACCACCTCAGCTCCACCTCAAATCATCAGGCAGATTCTCATAAGGAGCGCGACACCTAGATCCCTCACATGCACAATTCACAATAGGGTTGGTGTTCCTATGAGATCTGATGCTGTCAGATCATTATCTGACAGGAGGCGGAGCTCGGGTGGTCATGCCAGCAATGGGGAACGGCTGTAAATACACATGAAGCTTCACTCACTGGCCTCCTGCTGTGAGGCCCAGTTCCTAATAGGCCATGGACTGGTACCTGTCAGTGTCCTGGGGGTTGGGGACCCCTGCAGTGAGGGACAGGGTTGCACCCAGGTGACACATAGGTAGTTGGGTCACTGTCCCCTGGAGAGAGGGGCTTGATGTGGAGCGTGGGAGGAGGTGTCAGATGTCTGGAGACCTGTGGGGCTGCAGCGCTAAGAGGGCATTCTCTGGCGTGTGTGTGTGTGTCTAGAAATAGAGTGGTCATCAGCAAAGAGCAATAGGGCTGGAGAAATCTTTACAAACATTTTTTATAGTTGACTATGCCATTTAAATTTTATTGCTGCCTGCTAGTAGTACCATTTCCCAATATTTAGAAGATATTCTATTGTTATTTTCCTCTCTGTTAAAACTGGAGTTTAAAATCAGCAGTTGCCTCCATGCTGGGCACAAACAGGGAGCATAAAGGATGGAGAACCGTAGGAGTCTAATTTTCCTTTCGTTTTGCCTCTGCAGAGAGGAGGGGAAGTCTTGGAGACCAAGGCACCTGGGCTAGAACCCTGAGTGGCCTTGGACATATCAGTTCTCTCCTCTCAGCCTCAGATTCCCCATCTGTAAAGCAAAGGGAATGCTTTCTACTTCTGTAGTAAGTGAGACAGGGAGCAAGCTTGCAGGTGTGAGTCATGGGGCCGGACACACGGGAGGCCCTTCGTGTCATGAGCGGGATTGGCCGCCTCCCCTGGCCTCCTTGGGGAGGTCACGTTGACGTGCAGACTTGGCTTCATTCCATCGTACACGGCTCTCTTCCCTGAAGCCCGAGTGGAATGTTTCCTCTGCCCTCCTCCTCCTCCTCCTCTTCCTCTTCCTGTGCACTGTCTGTGGAACTCCTCCAGTGTCCGGGGGCTCCCCTGGGGGTGGCCGAGCCCTCTCCTGCCCGGCTCCTGCCCTGTAGCCTACCAGGCTGTTTCCAATTTGGACACTATGCATCTTGCCCTTTCAGATCATAGCCGCCTCTTTGATGGAACTAATGATGATCTAGGGCTCCAGGGCCCCGGACCTCCCCAAACTGAGATAAATCCTGCCTCTGTGCAGACAAGGGGCCCCCAGCCCAGCATCCCTGGGAGCTCCCTCCTGGAGAGCCGTTAGGGCCGAAGCTGGAACCGGGGAAACAGGAAGAGAGGGATCTCTCCAAGACTCTGAGGAGGGTCCCATCATGCATTGTGGGGAGTTGGCAGGCTGTGAAAGGGGCAGCTGGGCATGCCTTATTCCAGCAAGACTTGGGGGCACAAGCTAAAGCAGGCAGCAATCACCTAGACCAGCCCAGTTATCAGGCTCAGTTCCATTAACAGCCCCTGACAGCTTCCTTGCACTGCTGGGGACACAGGGAGAAATGAGACCCACTTACTGCTCCCAGCGGCTCAGGGGTGAGGGAGAGGGATGGGCAGACAGACAACTCCAGTACTGTGTGCTGGGTGACGATAGTGGAAGCCACAGGGCTGTGGGAGCATGGTAGAGAGGACTGGACCCAGCCTGAGGAGACTGGAAGGCTTCCTAGAGGAGGTATCCCTGACCCGGGCCTTGGGCAGGCCCCACACTAGGCAGATGATATGTCCCACCCATAGAAACTTAAAAATAGAAAAGGACACTAACCCCTACGTCATAAAACGTATGCCAAAAGAGAACTCTTTCTAGATTTTCTGATTTGAAAATTTGGATACGCTCATCAGTGAACTTACTATCTTGATTTGGTTCTGCTGGAGCCATAGACAAATGATTGGGTATGTGTCCAGCACTGGCTGAGGGGAGACTCTGGGCAGAAAAGGTGCGTGAGCATGAGTGCACATGCAGACGTGTGTGTGTGTGTGTGTGTGTGTGTGTGAGAGAGAGAGAGAGAGAGAGAGAGAGAGAGAGAGAGAGAGGGAGAAAGAGGCATTCCACAGAAGGGGCTGAGAAAATGCAACACAGACAGTGTTAGGGATGGCAGTGGCCCCTTGTGGCTGGAGTCCTGGGTGCCTGAAGGTGGCTGGGTGATGGTGGAGGTGTGCCTGGGCAGAAGGTGACACTGAGTGGTAACTGGCTCTTGTAACTCTGTGTCCTTCCCTGAACCCAGTGTGACTCCAGGGCAAGGAATTTATCATCTCTGCTGCACTGACCAGGCAGGTGCTGGTACAGGTCTAAGAGACAGATGAAGAGAGGCCTAGGAAGCCTCACTGGTTTTATCTAGTGAAGGATGAGGAACGGCTATAAGTTAGAAAGTTGGGGCCTCCCAAGCCTCTCAGGAGAGCCTCCCTGATCACTGGGACTGCTGCTACAGCTCCCATCCTGTTCCCCAGCTATCCTCAGATGCCGGGGACTGGCTGTCTTTCCTGAGCACATTGTGTGTCTGAGCCAGGCCATTGGATGGGGGAATGGCAGGCACCATGTCTTGAGAGGTTGAGGGGGGGCTTGTGTCGGAGCCAGTAGTAAGGGGGTAAAGGGGCAGGATGATCTGATTCTGCCCAGGGACACTCCTTTGAAGAGGGCAGCCCTTCCTACAGTGTCCTTTTCCTCGGAGCACCCCCAGCCCAACCCCTCTGCTATCTTAACTTTCACTTCCTCCTCCTTCACCCCTGCTGCTGGCTGCCCAAATTCCACCTTAAGTGTATTAATTTTAAAAGAAGTTAGTTCAGGTTGAACTAAAGGACTTTGGGCTTTCTGGGGGTGTAACCAAGCTGAGGGTGGACTCATTTCACGCAGCAAAGGGCTCGGCTCTGAGCAACTCCCATGATCCTCAGGTGGGAAGCAGGAGCTCACCTGGCTGCTCCATGGACTGCCCCTCCTCTTGGGGAGTGAACTCCAAATGAGATTCATGTTTTCTGTTAGGGACCTGCCTCTCAGCCATCTGCTAGCATGACCTCAGAGACCTCAGAGACCCCAGCAGCCTGGGCCCTGGCCCTCCAGGGCGACCCACTTTTGTGAGCTCTGTAGCTTCTTATCAGAGGCTCTGAGGGGACTTCACCCAGGGTGGCAGTGATCTTCTGCAGAGGTCGGAGGAAGAGATGAAGGTCAGGGGCCTTGGGCCTTGCTGGGAGCCAAGCCTTTCTTGTCCAGCCCTGACACTTTGAGCATCTTCAGTCTGGAATCCTATCCTCAAAGCCCCTCTCAAATTTTCAGGTAATGGGTGTGTAGCCCTAGTCTCCTCCTGAACTGGGAACCCTGAGGACAAGAGCTGCCCTTGTTTATGAGGCCAACACTTTGCTCGGGGCCTGTAAATACAGTAGGTGACCAATAAATGTTTGCAGTGTGGAAACTCCATTTGTTCAGTCAACCGTCAGACAGCCATGGCCCCTGGAGAGTGGAGTTTGCCCCTGATGGTGGTGGGGTGTGTGGTCTGGCAGAGGCCTCGGCTGGGAGTCGTTCTGCTAGGCTGTGCTAGGCCAGGCACACCTCAACCTTGGCTTTGCTGAAGGCGCCTGGGCTGGGGCTTCTCACCCCGGCGGCAGCCAGCAGCTGTGAACCAGAGGTGGAGGCGTCTGCAGTCTGTGCCCATCACCTGAGCTGCACCGGGCAGGGTGGATAACAATTAATGGGAGAGGTTGAAAAAAATCATTATCAAATAACTACAGCCTGAAAAAGTTGGCAGGCGGGACGGAAAACGCGGCCTGGATCACGCTGTGGCTGCCGCCGCCGCCGCCGCTCCGGGCGCGCCGCGGTAGCGCAAAGTGGGAGGAAGCACATCTGCAACGCATTTGTGTGATGTTCACCTTTGAGACCGCGCGGCTGGATGCAGGCAGTGAGTTCACGCGCAAGGAAAACCTCTTTAAGAGGCTTTCCTTAGGGGACCTGCCTGGCGCGGGCGGCCCGGGCCCGGGGCCGGGGCGGCGGGGAAGGGCGCCCCCTGCCTGGCGCGGGCGGAGCCGGGACGCTCGCCGGGATGGGGACAGGGAGGGATGCGTGCCACCCCTCTGAACCGCAGTTTCGTAGTTTGAACAACGAGGTGGCTAGATTTTAAGGATCCTTCCAATGGGACACTCTAAGAGTCCCTCCTGGCGTGGTTCTATATGCATTCCTGATGGAGGAAGAGGGGCCGGCTTTGGGGTGGGGAACCAGCAAGAGGAGTCCTCGTTTTGTCCTGTGTTTGCTAGGCCCCTGTCATTGCCTTGCCCTCCTTCTCTCCACATTCCGCATTCCAGAGCATTTGTCCAGCGAGGCTCGGTCCACCTTTATGGGCGGCCAGTGCTCAGTCCATGCAGAGGATTACAAGGCGCCCTGCTTTTCAGGCGAAGAGTGACCCAGTCCCTCCAACCTTCAAAGTTCTAGTCCTTCTCATTTTGGGGGGCTTCAACTCCTCCCTCCCTCTCGTAGGCCCCTATCATCCCTATCTCCCCTAAAGCCCCTTTACCCTGACACCTACCACCCCTCCACCTTCCCTCTGGGGATTTCCTTCCGAGAGTGGTCAGCCTGTGGTCCAGCACCCACCCCACACACACACACTTTGAAGTTGGCCCAAGTTTCTTCACCCTCACACCCCAGGAGCTGGTTTTGCCTCCAAAGCAAAAAGCAGATTATAGGCTGACTCAGGCTTCCGAAGGGCCTCTGAGCTTTCTTGAAACTGAGTTGTAAAAAAGCTAGGTGGGCTGTGGAGGACTGGAGAGAGGTAGGAGTAAAGCACGGGACTCCTCCTGAGGACCCCCCCCCCCCCCCCCCCCACACACACACACACACACACACACACACACACACACACACACACACACACTACCCCACTTGCCTGAGTGAGGCAGAGCTGAAGGCCCAGGATTTCTACCCCAAATATGACGTCATTCCCAGCCTTTGCCCACCAGGAGACAGAAAGCACTGGGAAGATATTGTTAGGTGGAGCCAGAAGCACAGACAGTCCCTTTGTATAGATCGTGGTCAGGTGCTCACTTAAAAATGGTTTAGATGGAAAATTTTATGTTATGTGTCTTTTGTCCTAAGAAATTTTTTTTTTGGTGGGGGGAAGGCAGAGCAAGGATTTGAACTTAGGTCATTTGGCCCTAGAGTCTGTGCTGTTATCGCTGCACTGTACTGTATACTTAGAAGATGCTCAATAAATATTTGTGGACAGAATGAATGGGACATAAATGAGTGACTTCAGAGGCTTTCACACATGTCAGTTTTCCTGGCGCCTCAGTGTCCTCATCTCACCCATGGCCCTGGGCACATGCGGTCCCCATGTGTGTCTTCACAGTGGTGGTTTATGAACTCCCATCTCTGTCTTTTCTGCTGCCTGTCTTCTTGCCTCGTGTTTCTCAGGCCTCCCTCAAACACCTCCTGGGTAGCACTGCCCTGCCTAATTGTGAGGCACTGGGGACAGTCACCTGGGACACTCACGCCTTCTCCTTCCTTCTCAGGTACTGCCTTTTCACGTATGCCTTGCCTCTTCGTGACTATGAGGTGAGGCAGTGTTTGAGAGAATCTGTGACCCGTTAGTGCTGACTTCTTTCCTAGAGTTCCAGTCTAATGGGTCAGTGAGGCTGCTGGGATTTCATTGGTGCCATTCCCCTGAGATTTGGTTGTACCTCAACTAAAGTTGGGCTCCAAGGGTCCAGCTCCCTGAGCACCACCTGGCTGTGGGAATTTTTTTTTTTTGAGGGTGGGTGGGGGTACCCCGATAAGAGTATCTCTTTTCCATCTCTGGTCAGTTTGGCCATCCTAGCCTTGGCCATGCTCATTCCCTGTTGCAGTTGGAGAATTTCTCCTGATTAAACCCAAGTCAGCTCTGCCTTTCTGTTCATTGCATCTGTTCCTTATGTAGCTCAGATGCTGTGTAGGTTGGGAGGACTGGGCAGAAGTCCAGGGTTGGTTAGATCTGGGTCCACCTTGGATTCCTGGACTCTGAACAGGCCCACAGAGAAGGTGGGAGCGCTTAGGAGCTGGTTGGCCTATGCGTATAGGTGATTGGTGATTAGGACTCCAGGTCCTAGCTCTCCTAGGGTGAGATGCAGAGTGCTGTTTGCTCAGGAGCTGACCCCTCAGGGGGATGGGCATCTGGAGGTAGGAGCAGATGGGAGGAGGAACAAGCAGCCTGGAAGCACTGAATGAAGCTGAGAATGGGGCTCTGGTGTCTGGGAGAGGTGAGGATGGCCAGGTGTGGACAGGGCCCCAAACTGCCAATGGTCCTATGCAGGTTGGCAAGGGCAAGGTGAGACCCAGAGTGATGTGGGCCCAAGGCTGAGGGCTGGGCTATTACTGTAGAGCCCCTAGGAGGATGCAGTGCCCTTAGAACTGGGCTACAGGGTTAGATGGAACTCACAGCACGGGGCATCAGGAGGTCTTTACCTGAGGGGGACAATGAGGTAGGGCTAATTTCAACAGCAGATTCTCTCACTTTCCATTAGTCATTAATAACCCAGAGCTCCTAATTCAGGGACCAAAACCAGCCCCTTAGCCCAGCAGGCCCAGCCGCCCTTCTGGTTATCTGTTTGGTGGATTATTCGCGGCTTCCGCCTCTTTCCCATAGTCAGAGGGAGCTCAGAACAAGCCAGCTCACTTCCGCTTGCCTAAGTCAGCCCCACGTGGAAGATGAAGCCTGACACTGGCAGGACAGCTGGACGTGGCTTTGGCATTGGCTGTGTGGGGCCTGCTTGTTCCATCCAGACTGGACCCTGTGGCCATGCGGATGACTGAGCGCCCACCTGGGCATGCTTTCCTCTGCCTCACTTTTCCCAAGAGGCTGGTTTGGGCACCAACTGTCACCAAATGGTAAACAGCCCAGCACAAAACCTCCTTAAGAAGCTTAAGATAAGAGACACCCCCGCAGGGAAGGAAGAAAAAACCTAACAGGAAGCCAAGTGGGTAAGCCGTTACTGGCATTGATGTGAGAATTGTGTCTCTCTTTCCTAGGCCAGAGAGGCTGTGCCTTTGGCTCCCAGGCTGCTGCGGTGGGAGCCCAGAGAGCAGGTCTCTGTGCACCTGGGGAGGAGTCTGGGGAGTGGAATCACCAAGTCATGCGGTTTCCTCCCAGGATCCTCTGGGTCCTGCTGAGGTCCCTCTCTATGGTCACTTCTGAGGGGCCTCCTGAGAAGCAGGCCGTCAGAAGACAAAGTGATCAAAAGTGGAGACCCTGAGGTCAGACAGGCCCACCATGAAGTTTCTCAGAGCCCTTGGGAAGTCACTTGGCCCTCCAGAGTCCCTAAACCGTGCAATGGGGATCAGGGTGAGCACACCATGGGGTTGATGTGAGGATTCACTGAGATAATGCAGGCAAGGTGGTTAGCACAGCACCTGCCATCCTGTGAGTGCCCAATAAACGGCCCGCTGTGCTTTCAGCCGGCTGAGAAAGGCCTGGGGGCTGGAGACCTGGAATCTGGTGAGGAAAACCTTTCTCAACCATCCCAAGCTGGGACAGGTCTCCCAGAGAAGAAACCTCCTACCCTCAGCTTGACGCCATATTACGAGAGAGAGGGAGAGGGAGATCAATCTTAATCATAACTTGAGAAGCATGAATCAAGCACTTTTAATTCAATTCACCAGCACTAAGTGCTGAATGTGTGGGGGATGAGAGGTGTGACCTCACTGCTCGCTGTCTGCCAGGGGACTGGAAGCAAGTGGCTCTACTATAGGTTACCACCCTGGGGGCACAGAGGACAGAGGAGGGCATGCCTCCTGGTGGGAAAGAGAAAGAAAGGAGGGGAAGGGATTTAGGCCTTGGGAGGTGACTGGGCAGGAGCGGGGAGGAAGGGTGTTCTAGGACAGGAGGACAGTGTGAGGGGCTCAGAGAAGTAGGGGAGGAAGGAGAGAGTAAGAGGGTCCTCAGGGCCAGAGTCACCAAGTTGCCCTTCCCTGGCGGTGAAGTGCAAGCTAGGCCCAGACAGCTGTGCAAACAGGCTGAGGAAGGGGCTTCTAGCCACCCCCCAATGCCTCTCTCTGAGGAGGGGGATGTGGAAGGAGGATCAAGGCTACTCTCCCTGGCCGGAGAGTCTTACCTCCTAGGTCCTCCGAAGAGCTGATTCCACAAATAGCAGGCCCCCTTGGACTCTTGCATTAACACCCACTCGTCTGTCCTCCCATTCAGTTCCTTTGGTAATTCATTTATCTTCTCGCTCACTGGCACTCTGAGCACCAGACACCCATGTCCCCTGCTGCCACCAACACCCCCAGGGCATGCCAGGGGCATGCCCAACTCCTCAGGTCCTACATCAACTCTTACTTTCTCCTCTCCAGAACTATCACCACCCTCCACCCACTTGCTCCGGCCAGAAATCTGGGAATCCTTGACACCTCCCTCTCCTTGCCTTCCACTCCCAATTTAACATCACTGTGTAGATTGCAGCTCCAAGTTATGCCCTTGGTCCAACTCCTCACCATTTCCACAGCCACCACCCCGGTCTCAGCAGCTGTCGGCCATTGTCTGGATGCCTGTAGCGGCCATAGCACCTCCTCTTCTCCATCGTCCATTCATTTGCCACAGAGTAGCCAAAATAATTTTTTTTACAATTTATTTTGATTGTTTTTGACACAGAGAGAGACAGACAGAGACAGAAAGAAGGGGGAGGGCCCAGAGCAGTCTCCATAGTTGCATGTCATTCGTTTTCATTCCACAGGTGGGTGCGGGGCTGCGCAGGGCAGGAACCGGCCAAGGGCCTCCTGCATGGGAGGCACGTCCTAGCAAGAACTGAATTGGGGTCACACCCCAGTTCAGCATATGGGTCCGCATAGGCTGGGGCTGGGATTCAATCCTTGGACCCTGGGGCTGCAAATGAGAGCTCAACCCACTGAGCCATCCTGGCATCCCCCAAAATAAAATTTTAAAATGTCAACTGGATCATATTTTTCTTTGCCTAGAACTTTTTCTCTGCTTTTGATGAGACTTAAGATGAAATCTGAATTCCTTGCCACAGCCAACAAAGCCTTTCATGCTCTATCTATTTGCGTTATTTCTTATCCTACCCAGCAGACTATAAAATTCATGAGGGCAAGGACAGGGCCATTTCACTCACATCTCATTTCCAAATGCCTTGCACGTAATAGGCACTCAGTAAATATTTGTGTATCTATCTAACTCTTCACGGACATGCTCACTCATTCACTCACCTCACAGCTATTCACCCAGCCCCTCCTTGGCGCCAGCTTCTGCACTGGTTTGGGGAAACCAAGGTGAATCAGAGGGCCTTGCTGGCCTGCTGGCATTCCCCGGGCTGGAAAGAGGAGTGACACAAGCACCCAGCCCAAATTAAAAAGCTCTGAGCGCCAGAATCACCTTTTCTTACCAGGCTGTGGCTGTCTGGCGCTCTATGAGGCAAACCAGTACTGGTTTAGGGTCAGAAATCCCGGAAAGCTCCCAGGGCTCCTGTAAGATGGAGGAGAGAATCCCAACCCTCTGTCGTTGCTCTGAGCTGGACACATCGCAGAGAACTTCTCCACACCTTTTCCCACAGAACCCTCATATAGCCCACCTCACTGGGTGCTGTCATTGTACCAAGTATGCAGATGAAGAAGCTGAGGTTCAGAGAGGGCAGGAGCAGGGACAGGGGACTTGTTCAAGGTCACACAGATATCAATAATTGCAGGACCTAGAATGTATTGAATGTTCAATGCATGCCATGCCTGGATCTTATCATTTTGTGTGTATTTTTACATTAAGTGCTCATATATTACCCTGTGAGGTAGGTAGTGTTATTTCTAAGTACTTAACTGTAAGACTATTTTTATACAAGGTTGGACATAGCATTTCAGGTAGTCTTTTCTGATAATACTTCTGTTGGTGTGTATATGTATTTTTTAGAGATTTATTTTATTGTTTGAGAGAAGGTGAGAGAGAGAGACAGAGAGAGAAGCGGGGGGGAAACCCAGAGCAGTCTCCATAGTTGTACATCATTAGTTTTTTTACATAGTTTCTTTCTACACAGGTGGATGTGGGGCTGAAAGGGGTGGAACCAAACCGGGGGCCTCCCTCATGGGAGGTGAGAACCTTCGCCACCACCCTGGTGGTTACCAGTTGTGCACCGCAGTTCAGTATGTGGGTTTGCACGGGCCAGAGCCGGGATTCGATCCCCTGACCTTGAGGTTGCAAGGCAAGCGCTCAACCTGTTGAGCTATCCCAGCATCCCCAGTGTGTCTGTATTTTATTGCAAGCTTCTAAAAGGCAGTGGTAATGTCTGATGGCCTTTTCGGAGGTCTGTTCTGTGAGAGGAGATGACCAGCTGCCATGGAGAGAGAAAGCAGGCTGAGTTCTAGCGAGGCTGAGAGATTTAGGGAGGCCAATAAATAAAACTTCTTCCCCTCCCAAGTTCTGCACCCAAGTGACAGAGAGACTTGCAGGAATTGGACCCTCTCTGCAAGCAGCTGTTTGGAATGGAGCATGCCCAGAAGGGACTAGGAGGGCATGGTCACTTCCTTCTCCCCAGTCTACCAAGCCAGTGAGTCTGTCCTTTTCTCTGGGAGAACGGAAGTAGGCAGGGAGCAGGAAGTGAAGAAAGGAGGCCGTACTGTCACTGAAACCTCAGGGGTAGGGGACAGGTCCTCCCCCAATACATGGAGTGTCCAGCACTCAATAAATAATGGCTATTATTATTCTATTTCCAGCTGTACATGGACTCCCTTGACCACCTACATATATTATTACATATAATATATAATATCAGTATATATTGTGTAACATATGAGGGCTGTCTAGAAAAAAATCCAGCCATTGTCAATATAATGAGAACGGTTACATGGCTGGATACTTTCTGGACAGCCCTATATCTAATGTGTAATACAGAAGACTCTCTATTAACTGGAACTCAAGCAACCGGTACTCTCAAGCAACTGGTTAATGGGGAATCTACTCACCATTTATTCATTACCTACACATCCCCATGGGTGCTGGTTAATTAAGAGTCTACTGTATTATCCCTATATTATTCCACCCGTCATATTAATCCTAAAATCCCTCCAATTCTAACATGCATGGCTCTGAGATGCTGATCTGAATGAGGCTTCCTCCCTCTCTCTGCATTTGCACTGAGACATATGCTAGAAAATGCCATTTCAGTCTCAGCAAAATTTCTTGAAACATATTCGAAATCATTTCCCCTTCTATCACTGCAATTGCAGAAGGAATGAAATCCCAATTGAGTTTTCCTTTGGTGGCCTGGCCATCAGGGGGCTGGGTTTGAGACAGGCACAGACTCAATTTATCAGTGTTATGATGGGAAAGAGCTCTCAAAGCCTCAGTTTCTCAGCCAGAAAATGGGAGGCCCCAGTACTTACTCTTCCTTTTTGCCATCTGCTATGGTCTGAATGTTTGTGTCCCCTCCTCAAATTCATGTATTGAATCCTACCACCAATGTGATGATATTTGGAGGTGGAGTCTTTGCAGGTGGTGAGGCCATGAGGGTGGAGCCCTCATGAATGGGATTAGGACCCTTATAAAGAGGCCTCAGAGAGCTTCCTTGCCCCCTCCACCATAGAGGACACATTGAGAAGAGGGCTGTAAATGAACCAGGAAGTGGGCTTTCGCCAAACACTGAGTCTGCCAGTGCCTTGATTTGGACTTTCCAGACTCCTGTACTGTGATGAATGAATTTCTGTTGTTTATAAGCTATTCAGTCTACAGTATTTTTGTTATAGCATGGACTAAGAGCTGATATGAGGCACACACTAAATAACATCCATGGGCCGTGGACATGTGTTGTTAGTCTGTCTGCCCTGCACTCTTTCCTTGCTTCTTCGAGCAGACCCAGCCCCCTCGTCATCATGATTGGTCCAAGGGATGGTCACACGACACTGTCTGGACCTATCACAATCCTTTCTTGGGACTTAACAAATCTAGAGTGGAAAGAGTAAAACTCCTACCGTGTCCCGGTCATAGAGCTTGCGGAAGTGAGTCTGAAGCTGCCAGGGGTCACGTCTCCTGTCTCATGGAACTAGGGGTCTGCAGTGGGAGTGACCCAGGCTGGCCCACTGACAGAGGCAGAGACCAGAGGCAGAGCCTGAAGCATGTGGGCCCTTTCATCCGATGGGCCAGCACCTCCCTACCTGACCTACATTTAGGCCACTGGAGTCAGTAGATTCCCCATTTTTGCTTCAGCTTATTCCAGTTAGTTTCTCTTTACTTGCATTCAAAGAGTCTTAACTCCAGCCCTGTGGGAAGTTCTACTGGAATATAGCACCACGAGAACAGGGACTTTGTGTTGTCCCTGCTGTCACTTCAACATCGATAAAAGCAAAGAGCTTGTGGTAGGTGCTCAATAAGTATTAGCTGAATGGATGGTTTCCATTGGTAGCGTGGCCCTATCAGAGTAGAAGCCTGTGTCCTGAATGGTGCCACCTGCCTTGTTTTACCTCCTGCCTTTCCTCCTCTCCTCACTTCTTTCATGTTAACATGCAGAAAGTAGGCCAGACCCAAGGCTTGCATTCTCAGACCTTGGATTCTGGTGGGCCAGTAGGAAGAAATTCATGTACCCACACACGAAGTCAGATCGGAAGTGCACCCTTGGAGCACAAACCTAGGCTGACCAGATGTCCTGTTTTAAATGGGACAGAAAACAACGGTACTGTCCCCTTTTGGCTGGTACGCATGGTCAGCCTCGCCTCACTGTGCTACATTCAAGGTTACAGTGGTCTGACCATATCTACTATTTAAAGGGGGACTGTTGTTTTCTGTCCCATTTAAAACGGGACATCTGGTCAGCCTACACAGACCCAAAATGCCAGGGCTCAGAGAGTGGGGGACTTAAAGTAAGCTGGACAGGTCTCTTCTGCTTAATGGCTGAACCCCCTGCCTTGTGGACTTAGAGGGGCTTACAGCGAGAAGGGCTGGACTGGGCTTGGTCAGTTGGAAATACAAGTCGGGGAGCTCAGGTCCAGGCAGAAGCTTTATGTATAGATGGGGGGAGTTATACTCTCTTAGGCCCCTCAAGCTGATCTGTTTTTCCAGAAGTCTTGACACCCCATTTGTGGTGGGACCCCCAGCCTTGGCTGTAAGGGAGTCCCCTCCTGGGGCTGTCAAGACTCTCGGTTTACCTGGGAGAGCAAGGCCTCCAACTCAGAAAGTTTGGGAAGCTGGAGATGAAGAGGAAGGGCCAGCAGCCAGCACAGCCCCTCCCAGCCCCTTGGGGGCTCTGTGTGGATCTGGCCCCAGCTGTGTTCTGGTCATTATAGCCCTTGACGCCCTCTTTGATTTATTAGCCTTGGGATTGTCAGATGAGGAAATGGAAGTTCCCCGAGTGCCCTAGAGGTCGCAGGAATTCATTTCACACTTGACTATTTTTTCTAACACTTACTACTGTCCTTCATGTTGGGCCCAGAGTTCTGGCAGCTCCTTTCTTACAAAATATTTGAGGATGGGGCTTGAATTCCTCTTGCAGTAGCCAGCCACAGGCCTGCAGACTGGTGAGTGAGACAAGAAAGGCTTGGGGTCCCATGCTGGGAGCCAGAGTGGGGAGAGAGGGTGGGTATGGAGGTCAGGGTTCAGTTTCCCTGAAAACAGCCCTGAGCTAGAAGGCAGAGAGCCTGGTTTTCTTACAGTTACTGCCTTTCTTTGAGACTTAGTTCCATCACCTGTAAAATGGGCATAATGAATCATAATGGGACAGTGGCAGGCCCCTAACAAGGGCTGGATGTGAGCAGCCGAATCTGTCTCGAATCCCCCTGCAGAAACTGAAACAGAGAAGCTGTTTTCCTGGCCAAGGTTTCTCTGCCCACTTGGCCAGAGTTTCCTCCCCTGCTGATTCTGTTGAAATGCTACAATTCACAGGGATTTCCAATGACCAATTTAGTCGTTAAGCAGGACCTTGTTTGATAGTTTCCGAGAACAGGACACAGACCCTGCCCCTTCTCCCCGCTGTCGTTTATTTCCTTCCTGTTGTTGAGGGGCGGAGACAGAGGAAGGCCCTGGTGGGGGCAGCTAGACAAACTACACAGACCCCCACTGGAGTCTGATCAGGGGCTATAACTTTGACCCAGTTTACTCATCTAAAAAAATGCAGAGGACTTGGCTTCTCTGATACAAGGAGGAGATGTGTTAGATCGGGGGCTGGGGGAAGGCTGGGCAGAGGAAACAGCCAGGAAGAGTGTTCACAGGCTCTTCCTTTCCCCACCTCATCAGCAGTATCTCCCATGGCCCCTCAGCAGCCTATCCTCTACACGGGTTCAAAGGAAGGATCTAGAATGCTCATACTTATCACAGAGAAAGCCATAGATCTATGTGGATGTCATAGACCAGTGGTGTCCAATCTGTTGGCTTCCCTGGGCCACATTGGAATAAGAATTATCTTGGGCCACACATAAAATACACTAACACTAATGATAGCTGATGAGCTAAAAAAAAAAAAATGTCAAAAACATTTCATAACGTTCTAATAAAGTTTACGAATTTGTGTTGGGCCACATTCAAAACATGGAGAAGCTTGGCATAGACCTTCGCAAGTCCCAATCCCTAAAGCCTGTCACATGAAGACTGAATTCCTGCAGTATGACCAAGTGAGTGAGTCCTCACTCTTCTCTCTGGCAGGAAATGACGGTCCTGATCAGCCATGTAGGGTGACATAAAAGCCATGTCTGTGCCAGCCTCACCTGTGTCAGTTAGCCCGTAAGGGATGAACATGAGGTTGCAACCTTCCTCTTTGGGTGGGACAGTGATGTGCCAGGCGTGGCAGGTAGGTGAGTGGTCCTGCCTGGGTACAGGCAGTACGGAGGTGTATCATCATTGGGAATTTAAAAACAGTAATAAAATTGACTCAGGCTTAGCCTGCTTGTTATGAGCACCGTGTGTCAGCAATTGTAAACCGTGCCAGTGATAAGACACGCCTCCGCACTGGGGCAGCGGCGCCCACCCTCTGCCTCTTGCTGTGCCCCGGGGGTGCAGGCCCCTGGACAGCTGCAGGTGACTCTTCAGCTTGTATCTAGTGCTGGCCCTCATTTCAGATGGATTTCCATCTCAGCTGCACAAGGTTGACATGACAATGAACTTGGAAGGGTCAGGGGCACAAAGAGGTCAAAGCAGTAGTTCAGAAGGCAAAGACTTTCTCTGTTTATAACCCTCTAGGCGCTTTTCCCACTGATGAAAGAGAGAGGTCTAGGGACCAGGCCCTGCAAGGGTTTGGACTTTATAGTCACAGTGGGAAGCTTTTGGAGGCGGAGGAGGCCATGGTCTGATTTATGTTTGGGAAGAATGGGCTCCAGTGAGACTTCAGAAGAACGTTCTTTCATTCTACCTACAAGGCTTGTTCAATGTCTGCTGTGCACCAGGCTCTGGGCCAGTTCCAGGAGGTATCAGCTCGAGTGAAGCAGGCAGGCCCCTGCCCTCAGTGTGTGCACAGCCTGGAGGGAGAGGCAGCCATTAATTCAATAATCACACCAACATTGACAAGCTGGAAGGAGACATGCAAGAGTCCTGGGGCATCAGGGAAGGCTTCCTTGAAGGGTGGGTTTCAGCCGAGATCTCAAGACAGAGTGAGCTAATTAACAAGGTAGAGGAAAGCAGGGTGGGAGATTGCCCAGAGGCATGAAGGGGAAAGGGGACAGGGGACTTGGAGAAGCTTAAATAAGGCCAGTGTTGTTGGAAGTGAGGGAACCATGGTGACCATGAGCTGGAGAGGCCTTGGTCAGAACAGGGCTCCCAGAAGCCACACTGGGGCAAGTTTAGGATCTTTGTCTCTATCCTGGGAAAGCATCGAAGGGCTTTCAACCAAAGAAAGGGGCCCTGGTTGGAGTTTTGTTTTGTTTTCAGATATAATTGACATATAACATTATGTTAGTTTCAGGTGTACAATAGAATGATTCAATATTTGTATGTATTGTGAAATGATCACCACTAAGTCTAGTTAACATCCATCACCACACATAGTTATACAATATTTTTTCTTCTGATGGAAACTTTTCAGATCTACTCTCTCAGCACCTTTCAAACATACAATACAGTGGTATTAACTGTAGTTGCCATGCTGTACATTACATCCCCAGGACTTATTTATCTTATAGCTGGGAATTTGTACTTTTAACCCCTGTCTCTCACTCTGCCCATCCCCCAGAATCATGATTTACAACGTGATGTAAATGAGAATAAGAATGCCAAAGCCAGAGGACCCAGCATGGGCCAGGCTGGGCCCAGCTACCCCACCAGGACTCACTGACCAGGCAAGTGGGGAGTCAGACAGCTAGGATCCACACAGCACAGCCGTGATGCCTGTGGGAAAGGTATGGCCGGCGTGTGTGATCAGTCCACATTGGGCACCGAGGTGAGGCTCGGCGTGAAGGCACCAAGTATGACTTGTTCCTTTTACATGCACAGTGACCACAGCCTTTAGTCTTGATAAATAGATTATGTTGACTCATGGCCTTCCACTACAAGTCACAAAACCACAGTCTGGCTCAGGATATTTCACTGGGGAGTAAAGAGATAGCTGGTCAAAATAGAGCCACCGATTTCCCCAGTTTTAATCATGGGGAAACTCTGTCAAGTTGGCACTGGGTTTGCCTGTCCTGAGAAAATGCCCTTTTCCTCTGCTTGGCTTGTTGGGTGCAAGTACACTAACATGCAAAGAGTCCCCTGGAGGCAGGAATTCAGGCTGGGTGGGACTCCAGGAGGGTTGTTGCTATAGTGTGTGTGTGTGTGTGTGTGTGTGTGTTTTAAATGCAGCTTTATTAAGATATAATTCACATACCATGCAACCACCTATTTAAGGTATACAATTTAATGGTTTTCAGTATATTCGTGCAGTTGTGCAACCATCATAACAATTTTAGAATATTTCATCGCACACCCCCAAAAGAAACTCTAAACTCATTAACAGTCACTCCCCATTTACTTCCTGGCCTCAGCCCCTGCCAACCACTAATCTATATTCTGTCTCTATAAACTTGCATATTCTGGACATTTCATAGATGGAATCATACAATAGGTGTTCCTCTTTGTGACTGGCTTCTTGCACTGTGCATAATGTTTTCAAGTTCATCCATGTTGTGGCATAGGTCAGTGTGCCATTTCCTTCTATAGAAGAATAATATTCCATTGCATCTTATTTACCAATTTATCACTTGATGGGCATTGGATTGTTTTCACTTTTTGGCATGAGTAATGCTGCTATGAACATTTGTTAGACTGACCAGACACACCATTTAAAAAAACAACAGTACTGTCCTGTTTTAAACGGCATATGTGGTCAACCTAGTCTCACTGAGCTAAATTCAAGGTGTCAGTAGGCTGATCATATGTACTGTTTGAAACAGGACAGTACCGTTCTTTTCTGTCTCATTTAAAATGGTATGTCTGGTCAGCCTAACATTTATGTGCATGTTTTTGTGTGGACATATGCTTTTATTTCTCTTGGATACAAACCTAGGAGTGGAATTGCTAGGTCATGTGGTAACTCCATATTTAACCCTTTGAAGAAAGACTATTTTCCAAAGCAACTAAACCATTTTACATTCCTACCAGCAGTAGGATTCTAGTTTCTCCATATTCTCACCAACACTTCTTATTATATATTTTATTATTATTATTATTTTTAAGAGATATATTTTATTATTTGAGAGAAAGTGAGAGAGAGAGAGAGACAAGGGGAGGACCCAGAGCAGTCTCCATAGTTGTACATCATTAGTTGTGACATGGTTTTATACCACACAGGTGGATGTGGAACTGCATGGGGCAGGAACCAAACTGGGGGCCTCCTGTGTGGGAGGCAAGAACCTTCGCCACCATCTGGCAGTTACCAGTTATGCCACAGTTCAGCATGTGGGTTTGCACAGGCCAAGGCTAGAATTCAATCCCCGGACCTCACAGTTGCAAGGCAAGCACTCAACCTGTTGAGCTATCCTGGCATTTATTATTATTATTACTATTTTTATTATTATTATTATTGCCATCCAGCTGAGTATCAAGTATAATAACATCTCACTGTGGGATTTTTTTTTAAGATTTATTTTTATTTTTGACAGAGAGAGATACAGAGCCATAGCCGAAGAGAAGGAGGAGGGCCCAGAACAGTCTCCATAGTTGTACATCATTGGTTTTTCTACATAGTTTCATTCCACAGGTGGGCGCGGGGCTGCACAGGGCAGGAACTGGGCCGGGGTCTCACCCTGGTGAGAACTAAACTGGGGGCACTCCCCGTTCAGCATATGGGCCCGCACGGGCTGGGGCCGGGATTCAATCCTCAGTCCCCAGGGCTGCAAAGTGAGCGCCTAACCCACTGAGCCATCCCGGCTTCCCCATGGGTTTGTTTTTTTTTTAAGATTTATTTTTTACTGTTTTTGACAGAGAGAGAGAAAGAGAGAGAGAGAGAGAGAGAGCGAGAGAGAGAGAGAGA
>PVKE010012363.1:0-38487 GCA_004027555.1 Craseonycteris thonglongyai | reverse complement strand
AATCCCAGCCCCGGCCCGTGTGGACCCATATGCTGAACTGGGGAGTGCCCCCAGTTCAGTTCTCACCAGGGTGAAACCCCAGCCCTGTTCCTGCCCTGTGCAGCCCTGCCCACCTGTGGAATGAAAGTATGTGGAAAAACCAATGATGTGCAACTCTGGAGACTGTTCTGGGCCCTCCCCCTTTTCTCTCTTTCTCTCTATCAAAAACAATAAAAAAAAAAGAATTCTGAAACTTCAGAGCTAAAACAGGGGCTTCTGAGACTATTGACCCTTTGTTTTGTAGTTACACAGTAAGGAACAGAGGTACAGAAAAATCAAAAGTCTGTCCCAAATCACATAATTGGATTAGTAGTAGAGGGAACTAAATTTATTGTTTGATTCAATCAGAGATCTTCCAATTTTATATATTGAATCTGAGTTAAAAATCTCAGATGTGGAAGCAAACAGTGCATTTAAAAGTTTTTTGTTTTTGTTTTTTGAATTTTTAAAGTTCTGAGTAACGTGTCCTAAATATATTATTATAATATAAGATTAGAATAGCACTCAAAGGTATACTTCTGTTAATTACAGAAATGATACACTTTAAAAAACATTTACAAGTATGACTATGTATTACCATTATTAATGGTGTCTTGGATCTCTGAGTATTGTATGTGTAGGTATCTGTATGTGTGTATAAGGACACATTCCTTTGTGAGAGAATGGAACAAATGGATTAAAATACAATCAGAATCTCCCCAACTCTTTTGTCTATTTCAGCATCTGCTTTGACCAGAATAACTTTCTAAAGTTGGTGATTATATATTCAATGACAATTTAAAGTGAAACAGGAATGTAGGGCAGGTTAATTTGTTTTATTCATTTTTCAACCTATAGATCTGGATGGGTTTGAGGGAGAATAAATAGCACCTGTTTGTTTTCCCAGTTTTAGTACAAGGTAAATGAAATAGAGGAGCCAGAGGAGAGGAACAACAACCAGGACTATTACAGTGGGTATAGTGCTATGTTCATGGGAGGAAACATAAAAAAAAAAATCGGGAAAAGCATTCCCACTTCTTCACTTACTGACTCTCTACTATGGTCTAGGGTTTACACAGACACTGAAGATATAAATAAATAAAACACAGTCCTTGCCCTTTAAGGGCTCATGGGCAAGTGGCAATATTTATGGCATTATGCATTAACTTATGTATTAGAAATTTGTAAAAAGTCTAGGATTGTAAGGTCTACTAGATTGTTGAACTGTGCATGGAAATGATCATGCTTATCTTGGGGAATGGAAAGTTTTTGAGATATTCAATTTTGTGTTTGTATCTTCAAAAGACTAGAGATTTTCTGATAGTGGGCAGGGTATTATTTATGCTTATTTCATTTTAGAAATGTGTACTATTCTTTTGGTTTACAAATAGGAGGTGATTAATATGTCTTGAATGATTGATAGTTTAAGTTCAAACCAATTTCTCGATAGCAACAAGGAAAAAATGACCTTAGTTTAGTATTCATAGAAAGAACCCCAATTGTCTAACATTTAACCAGTTCCTTTTAGTGAAATTTTCATTTGCTCAGTGAAGTTAATAAAAATTAGATATTAATCTTGACACCCTTCAAATACACCCTGATTCTAATACATTATGTATTATATTTTTACACTTGTTATTTGCATCTAAGTCACAAATTGTTAGAGCTTAAAATTAGTATTTTTAGTATTCTATTCAGCATTGTGATGCCGAAGACCAGAATATTTTGGTAACCTCAAGTTTAATCAATTGAAAAGAGCCCATTGGAGTTGGAAACCTGTATCATGTTTGAAATGAGAAGGAAGAGAGCTTCCCCTGGGATCCAGGATTCAATAATTTTTTGACACCAAGTTGCCTTTTTCCAAAACTCCCAATGTTGTGTCTTTGGGAAATAAAAGGGGAAATCACCTCTTTGATGGGTTGTCAGCCTCTTCCTCTGAGTGTCCTGTGGTTATGAGTTTGTGGTTGTGAGTTTCTCAGATCTTGAGTGGTTGCCACAGCATCATTAAGTGTTAGTAGTGTCCAGGTGTCCAAAGTACTAAGTTGGGGCTTTCAAGGGACATTTGGCTACTAGGTTATTCTATAAAAGCTTATTTAACCTTCTATATAGTTAAAACATCACATATTTTAACTGATTAGTTAAATGCTACTGTAATTTTAGTAGGATTTGCATTTTTAACTACATATATAAGTAGGCTGTGATGTGGTAGCCTAGGAACCTAAACATCAATTATAATATTGTTTCCATGGAAAAATAGGTTTTTGAATTTCACACAATGGCCTAATAAATGAACTTTTGGAATGCAACTTTTTTGTAGGTTAAAAGCTGGGATGACTCAGTGGGTTGAGTGCTCGCTTTGCAGCCCCAGGGCCCAAGGATCAAATCCTGGCCCGACCCAGGCAGACCCATGTGCTGAACTGTGATGTGCCTCCAGTTCAGTTCTTGCCGGGGTCTATGCAAGGGGCTCCTGGTCCAGTTCCTGCCCTGTGCAGCCCAGCGCCCACCTGTGGAGTGAAACTATATGGAAAACTAATGCTGTCAACTATGGAGACTGCTCTGGGCCCTCCCCTTTCTCTCTGTCAAAACAAACAGGGGAAGCCAGGATGGCTCAGTGGGTTAGCTGCTCACTTTGCAGCGCCGGGGACCAGGGATCGAATCCCGGCCCGGCCTGTGCGGAACCATGTGCTGAACTGGGAGTTCCTCCAGTTCAGTTCTCTCTCTGTCTCTGTATCTCTCTCTCTCCCTGTCAAAAATAAAATAAATAAATAAATAAATATTAAAAAACAAACAAACAAACAAACAAAAAACCAAAAAGAAATCTTTTTTTTTTTTTAATATTATTATATTTTATTGTTAAATTTAATGGGGTGACATTTGCATATTTATTATTTCTTTTTACCTTCTTTCCTATTATCTCTCTCCAGTGCTGAGTTTTAATGGTGATTGAGTGTGATTATAAACACATTCCCTCACTGCCCTTCTTTTCAGGTAGCAGGTACTAAAATAGCATGATATAATATGATAGGAAATGGAGATGATAACAGCTACACATTTCCTACTTTTCAGAGATGATAGAAAAGTAATTGAAGCAATATTTGTGAATACTAGAAAGAAATGTGCTATATAGAAATCTGAATGCCATTATTCTTCCACATGCAGTATGGGGAAGAAAAATGTAAACATCATTATTGTTCATTTTGATCCTTTACCTCAAACTGAGTGACCTTTCAGAGTTCTTTATTCTGAACAATCTAATGGGCATTTCTCAAATACCTATAGATGGCAGTTCCTGTAATGCCTTTGCTTTCACATGAAATATATGCTGAATCAGTAACCAACCCCCAATATGTTTTTTATTTGTAAATTTAGCAGAAAGAAAAAGATCAGTTTCAACCCTTGGGGGAAATAGCTGCCAAAGGCAAGCAAAATGTATTTCTGGACAAGTAGCTGATGAAAGCAGAAAGGTCAAGAAATGTTTTGTCCATGAAGAGGCTGGCTAGGTGGTGGGTAGGGGATACACAGAGAACTCCTGACTTTCTACCTCCTGACATGCATATCCAGGGAATATGAACAAATGTGGAGTATTTAACATGTTCCATTTGCCTGCTCTTCCTCTTCAAGTAGGAGTAATAGTGAAGCTCTGGCAAAGGCTAGCAAGGAGAAAAATAAAAGCTGAAAGTTCTAATCAAAACTCTAATCAGAAAGATGTCAACTGGTGAAGATTATTAAATTTTCTTTGCTCCCTTGATGAATTTAATAAAGAACTAATCAAAGATCATTAGAAGGCTTTTGTGCCTGGCTTGCATTGTAACTGGATTGCAATCTGAATTTATGTTTTATGGGGGTTTTCAGGGTTGGATTAGATATATAAATATATTTAAAACTGTAGATGGTTAGACTTTTTAAAAACTATTTTTAGCTAATGTACAACCCATGAAAATGTATAAGCTATTTCTTGTGCACATCTATGCTGCTAGCTAAAAATATAGAGGATTTGGATTTTGATCTTTAGTAATTAGAATTTTAAAAATTTGTATCAGTGTCTAGCTCAAAAATATCTAATGATCTTTGATTAGTTCTTTTCTTAAATTAACAGGAAAATAAAAAAAATGTATCATTTAATTTTCAGAGCATAAAAATATGTAAATAACTCTGTAACTACCAGAGCCACTAGAAATTTATAGAGAATTATGGTAATATCTGAAGAGGTTTCATACTCCCTCCCAATTCTGAACATTTGCTTAATGTTCCTTGTTTTCAAATGATCTCCATAGCCTTCCAACTACATTTTAAGTATTACATTTCCAGTGGATTATAAAGTATGCATTTTTATTTCCTTATGACATGTGTACTCCATTGCCAATGTTTAGTATTTCATGCCTCACTATTTTATTGGTCTAATGCAGTCCCCTCCCACTCCCGACACTGCTTTAATTCAATAAATTTAGGATTCTTGCCAATTCTTACATTCTCCCATCTCAAAGAGCCACCCAGCCCTCTGAATCTAGGACATTTGGTTTTGATTTGTCTTAGCAGTAAAATACCTCTATGCTTATCGTAAAATAATTGGCTCTCACTAATACAAAAACCTCAAGATTTGCTTTGAGTTGTTTCGCTTGTTTAAGTATGGTTACATCCTTAATAAAGTGGTTCTAAGACTTCTACCTATCTTTTTGCCAAAACAGAAAAATTATTCTAGAATTATCAGGATGAATAAAAGAAACAGACAAACACACTAACAAAATATTGGAGGCTTTAAAAAAAGGAAACAAAAATATTAAACTTTTACAATAGGCCCTTTTATTAGATTCTGCAGATAAACAATTTTGTGCTTTATATTGAAAGCAAAATTAGGTACTAAAAGAGAGTAACTCAACTCTGAGTACACATTAGAGAAAAAGGTCTGTTACTATATAAGTTCCCATATTCCTTTTTAAAAAATATTTATTTTATTGTTTTGAGAGAAGGTGAGAGAGAGAGAGAGAGAGAGAATGGGGGAGGGTCCTGAGCAGTCTCCATAGCTGTACATCATTAGTTATGACATAGTTTCATTCCACACAGATGGAGGTGGGGCTGCATGGGCCCAGAACCGAACTGGGGACCTCCTGCATAGGAGGTGAAAACCTTCATCTCCAACCCAGTGATTAACAGTTGCATTGCAGTTCAGCATATGGTTTTGCTCAGGCCACGGCCAGGAATTGAACTCTGGATATTACGATTGTGAGACAAGCGCTCAACCACTGAGCTATCCCAGCATTCTCCTACATTTAGTTTTATAAGATAAAATATTTTGTATCTATTTGTAGTGTAAAGAAGAATTTTCAAAATGTCCTGAGGTGGGTAATATAAAACTCTAAACAGATGAGTCAGACCCTTTCATTAAGTATAATATTTGTGAAAGAAATCAACAATTTAACTTTGATTATAGACCTGTTCTGTAGGCCAATTGAATATAGACAGGAACTGTGAAACTAGATTCTAAACTCTTCATAGTCTATGTTAAATTAAAGAAAATTAAATGGTAAATTTCCAGACAACACTGGAAAATAATGCTTTAATTTTGAAAGCTTTACAGCTAACTTTTAACACCATCTTGATTACAGGGTCAAGTATTAAGACAGCTAACTTTTAGGTAGAGGTAATTTGAGATTAAAAGTCTGGGAATTTTAATTTAACATGATCCTGAGGAAATATGTCCAACTCTATATTTCAGCCTCCCATCTTCCCTTATTTACTATTTCTGTTGTGCTCTCTCTCTCTCTCTTTTTTTTCTTTTGTAGATACAAGTTTCTCTTTCACCTGAAAGACATCCTTCAGGTAGACTAGAAACAAATCCTCTCAACATTCTTTTTTTTTAAAGAAAATGTCTTCACCTGATTACTATTTGTGAAGACTATTTTTGCTGGATATGAAATTCTGGGTTGACATTTTTTTTTTCTTTCAGCACTTTAAGGAAGTCATTTAATTGTCTTCTGGCCTCCATTGTTTATGATGAGAAGTCAGTGATAATTCTTTTTTCCTGTTTAGAAAGTATCTTTTTTTTCTCTCTGGCTTCTTTCAAGATTTGCTCTTTATCTCTAGTTTTCAGCAGTTTGTCTCTGAGGTACCTTGGTGTGTTTTTCTTCATATTTATCCTGCAGGGACTCACTGAAGTTCTTACTTTTGTAATCAGTGTTTTTCTTCAAATGTGGAGAGTTTTGAGTCATTATTTCAATCAATTATTTTTGTCCCTATATTATTCTCTCTCTCTGGGACTCAATTACTCTCTTGATAGGCTTATCGATATTGTCTCACAGGTCCCTTAAGCTCTTTTAATTAATTAATTAATTTTATTTTTTTATTAATTGTTAAATTTATTTGGATGATATTGGTTGGTAAAAATTACATGGGTCCTAGGTGTATAATTCTACATTACATCATCTATGTATTGTATTATGTACTCACCACCCAGATTTAGTTTTATTTATTTATTTATTAAAAAAAATTTATTAAAAAAAATTTTTTTTTAAGATTTATTTCTATTGTTTTTGACAGAGATATATATATAGATAGATAGATACAGAGACAGAGAGAAGGGAGAGGGCCCATAACAGTCTCCATAGTTGCACATCATTGGTTTTTCCACATAGTTTCAGTCCACAGTTGGGCACGGGGCTGCACAGGGCAGGAACTGGGCAGGGTTCTCACCCCAGTAAGAACTGAACTGGGGACACTCCCCAGTTCAGCATATGGGTTCACACGGGCCGGGGCCGGGATTCGATCCTCGGTACCCGTGGCTGCAAAGTGAGTGCTTAACCCACTGAGCCATCCCAGCTTCCCCTAGTTTTATTTTTTTAATAGACTATTTTTTAGAGCACTTTAAAGTTCACAGCAAAACTGATTAGAATGTAGAAAGATTTCCCATATACTCTGTGCAGCTCACATATGCATAACCTCCTCCATTATCAATACCCCCTATCCGAGTTATACATTTGTTAGAATTATTGAACTTACATTGACACATCATTATCACCCAAAGTCCACAATTTACATTATACTTAACTCTTGGTGTTGTACCTTCTATCGATTGGAACAAATTTGATATATATTCATGATTATAATATTATACAGTTTCACTGCCCTAGAAATCCTCTGTGCTTCACCTAGTTATTACTCCTTTCATTCTAACCTCTAGAAACCACTGATTTGTTTTTTTTTTTTTTACTGTCTCCATAATGTTGCCATTGCCAGAATGTCATATAGCTGGAATCATATAGTTTGTAAACTTTTCAGCTTGACTTCTTTCACTTAGTAATATGCATTTTAGTTTCCTCCATGTATTTTCATGGTTTGATAACTCATTTCTTTTTAGCACTGAATAATATTCCATTGTCTGGATATATCACAATTTATCTTTTCACCTACTGATAGACATCTTGGCTGCTTCTTATTTTTAGCAATTATAATTATACCTGCTATAACCATTCATGTGCAAGGTTTTGTGTGAATACAAGATTTTCATTTTGGTGGGTGTGATTGTTCGATCATATGGTAAGACTATATTTCATTTTATAAGAACCGCCAAACTGTCTTCCAAAGTGGCTGTATCATTTTGCATTTTAAACAGCAATGAATGAGAGTTTCTGATGCTCTGCATTCTTGTCAACATTATCTATTATCAGTGTTTCAGATTTTGGCCATTTTAATAGGTGTATAGTGGTATCTTGTTTTATGATTATTTTTCTTCAATCATTTTTCTTTCTATTTCTCAGTTTAGATCATTTCTATTGATTTATATATATGTTTATTGACTATTCTACTAACTCTGACCTACTGTTAAGCCTATCAATTTTTTTCAGATACTGTACTTTTCAGTTCTAAAATTTTTACTTGATTGTATTTAAAGTCTCCATTTCTCTGCTGAGATTTTTCTATTTGATCATTCAATGAAGATCACAGTTTTCTTTGATTCTTTTTACATAATGTTCCTTTAACTATTTGCATGTCTAGTGATGGAATGTTGGACATTGGAGATAAGACATTATAGAGATCCTAGATTCTGTCATCTTCCTCTAAAGAGAGTTGATTCTTATTTAAGCAGGCAATTTATTAACCAGCTGATCACTTTAACTTGCATAATCCTGGTGTCCTGGTATTTTGTATTGTTAGTGTACATGTGGGGGGAAACCCAAGGTGTTTCCAAGCTCTCTTAACTTGGTAGGACTAACTCTTCAAACTGTCTTCTATACAGATTTTTTTGAGGTCTGGTTTTATAGGCTTTGTTAGGGTGGACCTAGACTAGGTCTCCCCCTAGGCCACCTCCCTTATTCCTAAAATGTGGACTGTGATGTCTCAGCTGGATGTCAGAAGTTCTAATGAGGTGTGAATATATCTCACCAGTCTGGACTGTGACATCCCCTGACACTACTCTTCTCTAAACACTGCTTAGCCTCCAGTATCTTGGTTCCCTTTTCAACTCTATAGCCCCTGAAATCAAAAGGCTCAGGTTGCCTTGCCCTACACAGGTACAATCTAGCTCTCAGCCACGGATTTTCATCAGATTCCCATGGAGGTTTCTGGGGTTCCCTTTTTGGACTGTTTCCTATTACACAGGATCTAATTGCTTCAGCCGCCCTCATCTCTGATATCTGCCTCCTCAGCTCAGCAGAACTACCACACTCTGCTCAGACTTGTGGTCAGGAAATTGTCTTCAGGCAGAAGTTGTCTTGGGGCAGTCATGAGCTCACTTCATGCATTTCTCTTCTCTGAAGGATCATGATCTTACATTGCTTGTTAGCCAGTGCTTGGAGTCAGCTACTTCATTTTTAGAATCTACTTTAATCCAGTTTTAGAATCATTTTGGACTAGTCCAGTTATCAGTTACCTCTTTGTGATTACAAGTAGTTCAAAAGTCATCTCTTGATTTCAATACTACCTGAAATCACATTCCTGCATTGGACAGAAACAGGCACTATGGTCCTTTTGATGAGATGTTATTAGAGAATTCACACCCCAGTTGCAAAAGCTCAAGTAAAGGTTACTGTTAAATCACTTCAAACTTAAAATCACATCAGCCATGCCTAGCAAAGCACCTAGCACAAACATGCTCTTTTATAAATTATTAAATTATTTGGTGGAAAGAACAGAAAGAAAGTGGGAGAAATAACCCACTTTTTAGAGCTATAACTTATTTACCGGTACCAATTCTCTATGCCCTTGAGCCTACAACTATATTTAATGGATCTTTGGGATCACTGGAGAAACCTCACTGAAAACTAAGAAAACCTAGTAGTAAATTTATAGCTGCAATTTGCTGAAAGATACTTTCTAAGATCAAACATTATTGTTGTGGTTTTGTTGCAAAGTTAAACAGGCTTCAGGTTTGGCAACTGGGATAATAACTTTGAAGAGTTTTTCTAATTTCAGAAAGAGCTTTACTCTCATAATTGTATTAACTCCATCTAGAAATTTTGGGGTAGCAAGCAGTAGTTTGGTAATATCAAGGAAGCGGAAGGAGGCCTTTCAATTAAGAAAATTATATAATGCCACATATAATGTCATATATAGTGTGACATGAGTGATTAGATTATCCTTTTTCTAGAGAACAATATTAAGATCTCAACAAACCAAAATGGTTTACTGGTGTAATATAATTATACCTTTGGGTGAAATATCAAAAATGCAATGACCACGAGTTAAAGGAGGTCACAACACAAGCAAAATGTCATTATCTAAAGAAAATTCAGTAGATTAAAAAGGAGTACCTAACAACATGGTCAAGTTCCCTCTTATTGCAAGTATTAAGCCTTATACCTGTTATGATCAGCCTTTGATCTGGTGGCACCAGTTGACTTTTCCAGAACAATCTGCTGTCACAGACTGAGTAGAGTAGGATAAAAAGAAATACATCAGATCTCCGATCACTTTTTTTTCCCTTTCCCAAACTTTACTCTTTCAGTTATTGAATCCCCTTAATTTTTCACAAGCCATCACCAATTTACCCTGCTCCTTGTATTTTATACTTCAGTGCTCAAAAATTTAAGATGTCTTAGGTACTGAGAAGCCTGAAGTACGAGTTTGAATTTTAGCTCTGGCCTTGATATTTCTGCTGAAAAACCATTCCTTCATGCTTATAGGTGAATGTACATTATAGATTTTGCCAGAAGACTTTCTGGTATTTCCTGTAAGTCTGTTCTAATGTGGAAATGGCATGTGGGATGGCTATGCTTACAAATATCCTGCGAAGAAATAAAGGAATAAGTGACAATATTAAAATGAACCAACTCAATAAAGTCTTTTGGGTGTTACATACATTCTGGGTGTTGCACCATTAGTGTCTGTTGAAGTTTTTCTCATCATTATTATATATGTTTATATTTGAGACTTTCTGCCTTCACTGTTATACGTTAATGGGACAAACCTCACTGACATGGCCCTGCTACACTTTCAGTGCTTGTTTCTCTTGTATAGGTCATTGGTAGTAAATGCTCAGGCTTATTGTGTTTCAATTTAATATAATTTTTCATTAAATTTATTGGGGTGATATTAGTTAGTAAAGTTACACAGGTTCTAGGTCTACAATTTTACATTACATCGTTTATGTGTTGCATCACCACCCAGAATAAGTTTTTTGTTTTTTTTTTTCCTATCATCATATACTTGAATCCTCCTTCACCCCACCGACATCCCTTCCCCCTGCCCCTTTGGCAGCCACCAAACTATTATCTGTGTCCATGAGTTGTTGTTTTTTCTGTTTTGATTGTTCATTTATTCTGTTCTTTAGATTCCACATATGGTATTTGCCTCTCTTAGTCTGACTTAACATAATATTTTTCTAATCCCATCCATGCTGTTGCAAAAGACACAGTTTTATTATTCTTTATCGCTGAGTAATACGCTATTATGTAAAGGTACCACAGTCTCTTCATCCAATTATTTATTGATGGACATTTAGGTTGTTACCATATCTTGTCTATTGCAAATAATGCTGCAATGAACATAGAGGTGCATAAATTTTTTTTAATTAGTGTTTTGGAATTTTTTGGATCCATACCCAGAAGTAGAATTGTTGGATCATAAGGTAGTTCTATTTTTAATTTTTTGAGGAACCTCCATACAGTTTTCCATAGTGGCTGGACCAATGAGCAATCCCAACAGTGTAGCAGGGTTCCCTTTTCACCACGTCCTTGCCAACATTACCCGTAGCAACACCTTCGATGATATATCCCCTTGAGCAAAGAAAACAAAAGAAAAAAAATAGTAAACAAATGGTACTTCATCAGACTAAAAAGGTTTTTGTTTTTTTTTTTAAATAGCAAAAGAAATCATCAACAAAACAAAAAGATATCCCACAGAATGGATGAAAATATTCACCAATGAAAGTATCTGATAAAGGGTTAATATCCAAAATTTATAAGAAACGAATACAACTCAACACCAAAAAAACAAACTATCCAACTAAAAAAATGGGTAGAATATCTGAATGGACATTTTTCCAAAGAGGACATACACATGGCCAATAAACACATGAAAAGATGTTCAACATCACTAATCCTCAGAGAAGTGCAAATCAAAACCACAATGAGTTACCACCTCACTTCGGTCAGGATAGCTGTCATCAATAAATAGGTCTACTGTTTTTTAAGCAGTGAGAAAATATACTATTCTCTGTGAGGATTATCCATATAACCCAAAGTCTTTAAATCCTCCATTTTTCTGAGGTCACTTTTTTTTTTTAAGAAAAATATTCACATAATGTAAGAAATGCAAAACGGTCTTTAATTACTCTGCAGATTCTAGAGTTTAGAATTAATTCTTCCCGTTTTTTCTTGCCCCAAATCTTGCTTCTGACTTTTCTGCATTTCTTCTCTCCGTCTATTTGTGGCCCCTACGTGCTGCCCTAGGTCACCTTAGTCTGCTTTGCTGCAAAATTGGGACTTGCCACTCTCTTTTTTTATGCCAAAGCTGTAGTGAGTAGCAGTGTCTCATCATAGCTTATTGTTTTATATGCATAATACAGAGGACTTATATCACAAAACAGGGAACCACTTAAAACCGAACATTGGGCAGCACTATTGTTAAAGTTATCTGAAAGCTCCTCCCTGAGGGGTCATTATCTACAGCCCTCTCACTATGCATTTCAGGGAACTGCTCTCTAGATTCAAAGAAAACTTTTTGTTTTCAATTCTTCCTTCGTGGTCTAACTTCTAACCCTTCTCAGCTTGCAGTGGTGGGAGGAACCCACTCCACAATTCCTGTAACTTTCTGATGCAGAGAAATTTGTTCTTCAGGCTCACCTTCTCCTGTTCAGACTCTCCTGGGGTCTATCCCCACTCAGCTAAAAAAGCCCAATGGATGGTTTTCCAAACAAAAGAGCATTTTCCTTTTCAAGAGGAATTCTGTTGCTCTCCTAGAGCAACTAATGAAAATGGCTGTAAGGAAAAGCTGGGATGGCTCAGTGGGTTAAGAGCTTGCTTTCCAGCCCTGAGTACCGAGGATCGGGTCCTGGTCCTGGTTCCTGTCCTGGTCCCAGCCCTGGCCCCTACCCGTGCAGACTCACATGCTGAACTGGGGTGTGACTCCAGTTTGGTTCTCTCAGGGGTGAGCTTCCCTTGTGGGAGGCCCCTGGTTCAGCCCTGGCTTGAGGGGGCGTGCCATCCATGCAGGAGGCCCCTGGCCAGGTTTCCGCTCTGCACAGCCCCCACCCACCTGTGTGGAACAAAACCATGTTGCAAACTGATGACATACAGCTATGGAGACTGCTCTGGGCCCTCCCCCTTCTCTCTGTCTCTCTCTGTCTCTCTCTCGGTTAAAGACAATGATAAATCTTTAAAAAATGGCTATCAGCTTAAAATTTATTTATTTTTTTAGTTAGTAAAGTGGTAGATAAGGATAGTGGGCCCAGTTGTAAAGTAAGGTAACAATTTGAACTGAGCCAGAAAAAAATCATAGGTAGAATAAGAAAAAGAGTTCGTGGTTTCTCTCTCTTGCTTCCAGTGACCTCAGCCATGTGTGCAAGAGGATAAATTAGACAGGCAGTGACAAATGTATAACCTGTGTGAGGCTTCTTACAAGCCAGAAAGTAAAGTGATCTCAAAATTAAGTCACTGTGTAACTAGTGTTCACTAGGAAGAGATGAAACTTCAACTGAGGCTAGGGAGAATAAGAAATTTTTGGTAACTTGTCATATTCCAGGAATGGAGCTGAGACCCAGGGAGCTGAAAGGTTGCTCTCAGAAGCAAGCACACTCTGGGTGTCCCCTTAGGACGCCACTCAGGACAGTGATGACCTTGGGGTGGGGGAAGAGAGGTGGGTTTTACAGACTGAGTGTTGAAGGCCAAAGGTGAAGCCAGCCACAAAACAAGGAGTCACGCACAATGCTGCGTCCTTGGAGGCCTTGTCAGCAATGGTTGACCTTGGCTAAGTTGCAGTGTTCGGGAGAAAATGGAACAGGTGGATCCTGGCCTGCAAACATCCCACTCCCTCTGACACAAATGTCAAGGATAGAGACAATAAAAAAATAGGCTTTAACAAACAAAGTCTCAATAAATACGTGGTTGGCCTGGGGCCATTGGTAGTCAGTTGGAGGTTCCGCCTCGCCTCTGCTTTTCTCTAAATTTGTCTCTTGTCTTTCTTCATTCCTGTGCCACTCCCTCTCAGTACACTGTGACTGCTGCACTGGACGCAGCAAGTAGCTCTCAAACAGGGACTTAAAGAGGGAGAACTTAAAATTTAGAGGATTCAGATACAAAGGAACCACTGCACTGGACGGAGTTACGACCGTAAGTGAGTGAAGGGAATTCACTAGGCTAACACGGAGGGATCTGATAGTTCTGCTAGAAAACACTATATACAGCTTTTGCAATGTTCGCTTGCTGCTTGGGGTGCAAAGTATCTTTGCCAAAGTTAAGGAGGTTTTTAGAAGTTGTGATGGAACGTAGCAATGGTTTCCTGAGGAAAGGACTTTAGATATGGGAACATGGCAACAAGTAGGAAGACAGCTCAAGGCAGCACATACAAAGGGAGCCACTCTTTCTGTACGTACTTTTCCTTTATGGAGCTTAATTGCCTTATTAATTAATCCTTTTAGTAAACAATGTACAAAGGGTTAGGATAAACAGGAAAAAATTACATGACATGGCCATATAAACAGATGAAAAAATGAGGAAGAAGGAAAAAAAGGAGGTTAAACAAGTGGATCAGGGACAGATAGATAGAATGGATGAAGATGCATTTTCTATGATTTCCAAAATCTGTTCTAGCTTGCCAAAATTTGCTGATTTATGTTTAAATGATGAGCTTCCTATGCTCTCACCTCCACCACCACCTATTCCTTTGCCAGGACAATGTTTAATGTCTTCATCACTATTAACTTTACATCAGAACAAAGGCTCTCTGGAACCAGAGGAAAATAATAAGCTATAACATAGTTAGGTTTTTTCTGCCGACAGTAGGGCCTCAGAAAAGGGACTACTAAAGTGTCCCAGCAGCTGCTGAGACCTTTTGACTTGGAGACATCCATGCTCTCCCCTTTCCTGGTGCTCAATCAGACCTTAAACATTTAAACTGGTAATAAAAAAAAATAGTATTTAGATCTAAAAACCATGGGTTAATTAATCGGGACATTGTCAAACTAGGGAAGTTCATTGGGAATCCCTTACCTCCCAGTTCACTTGTTACTTTGTAAAAATAAGTCTTTTAAGGTTTTTCTGATTCTCAGTAACTTTGCAAGTTTTCTCCAAAAGATAAAAGACAAATTAGGCTACCACGGCCTGATGGGCCAACTAAAGAAAAAAAAAAAAAAAGGTACTTTTAAATACAAGTGGCTAAACTCTTAAGCCAGGTCCCTCCACTTCTTTTTGTTTCAGGCTCTTTAAAATTACAGGGAAGCACATAAAAATTCTGTCTTTGCAATTGTTGACACTTCTGTTTATGTATATGATCTAATAACTATCTATACTTTAATGTTTAATTAACTTTAAGAAGTTAATGGCTTAAATGAAAAAAATTAACCCAAGTTCTTTTCAGGATCAGGTGATCTAGGGAGAAATTTACTAAGGCTGATTTAAGTTTGTTTGTTTCTTTTTAAATGAGGATTTAAAAGATAAAAAGTTGTTTATAAACATCTTCAGTAATAATTACGTTATATATGATATTATCAAACAAAAATCCATGCTTCTAGAGGTTACAAAATATGTTTATAAATTTATAAATGGAAATGCTAACTTTTGCTTTTCAATTGTCAGTAGAAACTAAAGTTCTTAAGGTTATGGATGCTAAATGATATAAAGAAGATTTTGCATATAGTTAAGATGTATGTAATTTATTTTATAAAGGTATAAGGTATACATTGTTAAAGGAACTAAAAGAAATAATTTGTCATGAGGACGGTTATTTCTAAATGAGTAAAAAGAGACAAACTAAGAAGGATTAAAAAAAGTTGTAAAAGGTTTATTAAAGAGATTTTATGTATAATAAAGCTAAACAAGATTAAAATTCTAGATTGGGCAAGGGTTTCTTAGACTGCTAGTCAGCTATTAAAATTAAAAGGTTTTATGCCTGAAAAAAGGTAAAGATTCTATATCTTGGGCTTGATGTTTTTCCTGACATGGCAAGGTATCACAATTATTCTAACTCATTGTTTGCTACATTCCTAATGAAAAGGTTCAGATCATAAGGAAGGTCAAAAATTTTATTTCAATGTCTTTAACAACAGAGACAGGGATAACTAGAAAACAGGGAACAATATGATTGGAGATAAGATCAGAGAAAGGCCGGACTTTTGGCTGCAATGATAAATGGGGACTACAAGTGGTACCAGAAAAAGTCCAAACTAAAACCCCATTTCAATATTTAGGATTTCTGATTGAAAATAGAAATATCAAACCTCAAAAGGTAGAAATAAAAATAGAGGCTTCAAGGACATTAAATGATTTTAAACAGCTATTGGGAAACATTAATTGGGTGCAACCTTGCTTAGGCATTAGTACTCATCAATTGTCTAACTTATTTAATACCTTACAAGGGGACTCTGACCTTGCTTCTCCTCGGGAGATGACTTCTGAAGATCTTGCTGAGTTACAACTTATTAATCAAGCTTTACAACAGGCTCAATGTACAAGAGTCGACCCTACCTTAGACATAGTAATATTAATTGTTGGCACAGAAGAAACTCCTACAGGAATTATAGGACAGGAAACAAAAAGTTTTGCCATTTTAGATGGCTACATTTGTCCCATCAACCTAATCGGCCCATTGCACTATATCCTCTAGGGGTTGGAAAATTAATTAGTCCAGGCAGGGATAGAACTATACAATTAGCTGGACAGGAACCTAGCCAAATTTTAGTTCTCTTTTCTCAAAATCAGATTCAACAGTTGTTACAACATAATAATGATTGACAAATAGCTTTAGACTGTTATCTTGGGAAATAGACAATCATTATCTTCATGATAAATTGATACAATATTTAAAATTAACTGAATTATTTTTCCAAAAACAGTTGTTAATTTTCCTATATTTCAAGCACTGACTGTCTTTACTGATGAATCAACCAGTGGCCAAGCTAGCTATGATAACATTAAGGCCTCTAAAATAATTGATAGCACTAAAACGTTTACCCAGCAGTCTGAATTAACAGCAGTTCAAACGGTATTACAAGACTTTTCATGCCCACTCAATATTGTTTCTGATTCTCAGTATGTAGTGCAATTAAACAAGTAAAAACAGCCCAAATAAAATACACCAAAGATGAACAGCTTTTTCATTTATGTATAAGCATCCGATCCCAATTAAGGACAAGGATTCATCCAATATTTATTACTCATATTAGATCTCATACAGAACTTCCTGGACCATTAAGTGAAGGTAATTATAAAGCTGATAAACATATTGGGTTTAATATAACTGAGGCTCAACATTCTCATTCAGTTCATCATCAGTCTGCAAAAATGCTAGGGTTTTTCAGGTTACTAAAGAACCGGCTTGACAAATTATTAGATCTTGTAAAACTTGCCACCTTTTAACTCCTTTAAGACCGGCATTGGGAACAAGTCTCAGAGGCCGTAAACCTAATCATACTTGACAAATTGACGTAACACACATACCTTCTTTTGGTAAATTAGGTGCAATCCATGTTAGCATACCGTAGATACCCATTCTCAATGCCTGTGGGCTACTGCCTCTTCTGGGGAAAGTACTACACAAGTTATTAACCATTGTTGGCATGCCTTTTCAGTATTAGGTATTTCAAAAAATCATAAAAACAGACAATCATCCATATTATACTAGTGTCCATTTTCAAAATTTTTACACCATGCTTTGTATTACCTACATAACTGGGATTCCTTACAATCCACAAGATCAGGATATTGTTGAGTGTGCTCATCAAACGCTCAAAAATCAAATTGAAAAACAAAAAAGGGAAATAATGAGAGGATTACAAGACACGCCTCAAAAGCAAGACAATCAGATGCCCATGGAAAAACATTGGATTCCAAAGGGCAGCCAGGTTACTACTCGGGTATATTGGAAGGACCCTGAAACAGGACAACGGAATGGACCGGATCCCGTTCTTACCTGGGGATGAGATTATGCTTGTGTCTTTCCAGAACCTGCCATAAAACCTGTGTGGGTCCCGAGTGATTCAGTTAGACCATGGCGGAGGAAACTGTTGGGGCAAACTGGCTAGGCTGACTCTCCAGCCCCCAATAGCACCGGTCCCCAGGAAGCTGCAATTCCGGCCACCAGGAGTGCTTCTTGCACTGCCTAAGGAGCAGGCCTTGCCACAGACTCGTGGCAGTCCTTTGCTTACCTGGGGCATGTTAATGAAAACCTGTCAAAGAGCGGAGGGCATTTTAATGACTAGAGGGTTACCAAGGCCACCTGAAAACCATCTGTTGGCACTGTTTTCAGTGGTCACCATGGTGGCAATACTCCCTTGTGTCATGACAGAACAATATTGGACTTACGTGCTGTGAACCCCTTGGTTGTGCCCATTAACCTGGATGGACCCAAGTCCTAATGTAGTTATTAATGATTCCTTGCTTTCAGGTCATCCAGGGGGACAAGAAGTTAATTCTCCTCATCCTGAGGCTATATAATTACCCAGGAGAAGCTGTTCACATTCCTTTTTGCTTTACTAAACAACAGGAAGATAATGTTTGCACTCGTCTCAGTCAGAAATTACATATACTAATATAGGAAATAAAATTTGGTACATCCAAAATCTGGGGCCAAAAATGGGTATCCCCAAAAATGTCTCCCACCATTTTATAGTCCTTTATGTGTTAATCTTACTCAACTTCATCCTCCTAATCAAAAATTTCCTCCATGAGTTAATTGTCATTATCCTCAACCCCTAGAGACCAATTTGGTTAATTATACTAAGGGTAATTATTCTTTTCTTAATTGGGCGTTTCCCCCTGATGTTACTAATAATCTAGCTTTGCTTCAGGAGGGTTTATGGAAGACAGTTTAGAATGGAAAGATTACCCTCCACAGGAATCACAATGGAAGTTAATGGCTGTTTTGGCATCTCTAAATCATTCTAGCATTGCAGATCCTGACAAAAACCAGACCAGTTATGGCAAAGCTTGTGTATCGGAACCCTATACAATACTAATGGGACATTTAAACATAACATTGGAAGAAGGTTTATACCATATACAATGTATGTCCTGCACACTTACTCATTGTTAAAATCATATTTGAACAAGCCCACATTTTATGATATTAACTCAACCTCCCTTTGGGTGCCCACGAACACTACAGAAATATGGGTTCAAGAAAGTGCTGAAGTCCTAATTGAGGCTATAGTAGACTATCTACAGAGCCATACTAAAAGATTCTTAGGAATGTTATTCTTTGGGATTGTTACATTAATTGGAGTGGTTATTGGAGTAGCCACAGCTGCTGTAGCTACACATCAGTCTGTTCAGACTGCCAAATTTGTGGACACTGTAGTATACAATGTTACTGCCTCTTTGAAAACACAAGAAAGTATAGATCAAAATGTAGAAGTTGAGCTTACCAGCCTTAAACAATCTATGCTATGGCTGGGAGATCAGGTTACTGGACTAGAACACCAGCTCCAGCTCTAGTGTCACTATAATTATAAACGTGTTGGTGTTATGCCCGTTATTTATAACGATACAGAGACTAATTGGACAATGATTAAAAATTCGTTATTTGCAGCATGGGGAAAACATAATAATACTCTTAATTTGAAAAAAACTGCATAGACAAATATAGATGCTCCAAGAGCTAAAGCCTCCAAAAGTATTGGCAACTCAAGATGTAGATAATTTAATATCAGTCTTAAAAAATTTAGACCCATTAGAATATATTGAAACCCATGCCTGGAGCTAGCTAGGACTAGCCATACTAACTTTGCTGATTTTGTTTATTCTTTGCTTAGTCTGCAAGACAGGACGAAATCAAGTCCAACAACTCCTGTGCCTCCAGAATGACTTCACCCAATTTCAATTAAAAAAATCAAAAAGGAGGAGCCAGGATGGCTCAGTGGATTAAGTGCTCCGGGGACCTAGTTTTGAATCCTGGCCCCAGCCCGTTCAGACCCACATGCTGAACTGGGGAGTGCCCCCAGTTCGGTTTTTACTGGGGTGAGACCCTGGCCCAGTTCCTGCCCTGTGCAGCCTCACACCCACCTGAGGAATGAAACTATGTGGAAAAACCAATGATGTGCAACTATGGAGACTGCTCTGGGCCCTCCCCCTTCTCTCTGCCTCTGTTTCTCTCTCTCTCTCTCTCTCTCTCTCTCTCTCTCTCTGTCAAAAACAATAAAAATAAATCTTTAAAAAATGAAAAAGGGGGAGATGTTGAAGGCCAGAGGTGAAGCCAGCTACATAACAAGGAGTCATGTGAAATGCTGCATCCTTGGAGGCCTTGTCAGCAATGGTTGACCTTGGCTAAGCTTGCAGTGTTCTGGACAAAAATGAAACAGGTGGATCCCAGCCTGCAAAAATTCCACTCACTCTGTCTCAAATGTCAAGGATAAGAGATAATAATAAAAACAAAAAGGCTTTAATGAACAAAGTCTCAATAAATACGCGGTTGGTGTAGGGCCGTTGTTTTTCAGTCGGAGGTTCCACCTACCCGCTCCCACTCCCCTTTCCCTAAAGTTGTCTCTTGTCTGTCCTCATTCCTTGGCGTTGCTCCCTCCGAGGACCTTGTGATTGCTGCGCTGGACGCGGCACTGAGGTTTGGTTGCATGTCATCAGCAGCCTCTTCAAAATTAGTGTTTCCAGTCAGAAAACTGTGGTTCCTCTAGGTCAGTGAATTTTTACCCAATATTTAATTTTGACAAATTTCTAACATACAGAAGGTAAAATAATTTTATAGTAAACACTCATATATCTACCATCCTACCATTACCTTTTATTGTTTGTTTTATCACATTTATATGTGTGTCTAAGTTTCTATTCATCTTATTTTTTTGCATGCATTCAAAATATGTTTCAGAGATCAGTATACTTTTCTTCAAATACTTTAGCATATACATTGTAAACTAGAATTGAATATTGGTTTACTTTTATTCTAAGGTAAAATTTACAAAGCATAAAATGCACAACTCTTAAGTGTTCTATTCAATGAATTTTGACAACCGCATACATCTTTGTAACTTAAATGCTTAGCAAGATACAAAATGTTACCATCACCCCACAAAGTTCTCTCTTACCCCTTCCTAGTTAATTGCCACCTACTCTCCACCAGAAGAAACCACTGTTCTATTTTTTTTCCATCATAGAACAGTTCTGCTTGTTTTAGAAATTAAAATAGATGAAACCACATATATGCTCATAAAATAAAATAAATGAAACTATACTCATATATGAATGAAATTATTTGTGTACTCACACATAGAAATGAAATAATTTATATATCAATATATACTCTTGTATAAGGCTTCTTTCTCTTACCAGGCTTTTGAGTTTTATCCAAAAAACTCACATTTGGGGATAATCAAAATTGCATACATCAGTTCTTCATTCCCCTTTATTGCTAAGTCATATTGCCACTGAATAAATACATGACAGTTAGTTGGTCCATTCTGCTAGTGACAAATACCCAAACTATTTTCAGTTAGAGTTATCATAATTTAAGTTGCTATAAACATTCTTATACAAGTATTTATGTGAACATACATTTTTATTTCTCTTGGGTGAATATTTAGGAGTGGAATTGCTGAGTAATAATACATTTAGTTTTATAAGAAATTGTCAGACTTTTTAATAAAGTGCTTGTACCACTTTATATTCTCACACCCAGTATATGAGAATTCCAGTTGCTCTACTTCCTCGGCAACGTTTAGTATTGTCAGTCCTCTTTAATTTTAGCCACTCTGGAGGTCATGTAGTGATATTTCATTGTGATTTCTAATTTGCATTTCCTAGGCCAGTGGTTTTCAAATATTGGTGTGCTTAAGAAACATCTGGGATGCCTGGTCCCCAACAGGGCATTATTTACATATTTTTGTATTTGTATTTTTACTTGTTAAATCTGGCAACCCAAACCCCAACAGAGTTTTGAATTCAGTAGGCCTGGGGTGGGGTGCAGGTATCTGCCTCTTAACAAGTTCGATGGAGATTCTGATGAAGACCTGCTCTCAGAAACCGGCTCTCTGCAAACTGATATTTGGAATTGGATATCAGTGTGCACCCACGCCTTCTGAGTAACTAAAATTTGCTTAATTCTTTCCAATGGTAGTGTTTGGGCACTTTACCCATTTAATAATACGTTTACTCTTGTGATTAAAGTTTTAATCTTAAAAAATTAAGAGCACAGCGATAAATACACTGCCTCATGTAGGATAGGAGAATCTAGACTACCTGAAACAAATTCCAAAAGAAATATGCTTTGAGAAACTGTGCTGAAGAAGAGAAAAAAGGTCATATTTTCAGGTATTCATAATCAGCATATTAATCTCAAAAATTACCTAATGAATCAGAGGTAGAGAAAATGAGTAGTAGAATTTTATTTTCAGGAAGCCAGGATGGCTCAGCAGGTTAAGCACTCGCTTTGATGCTCCGGAGACCGAGGATCGAATCCTGGCCCCGGCCCGTGTGAACCCATATGCTGAACTGGGGTGTGCTTCCCATGCGGGAGCCCCCACCCACCTGTATGGAACAAAACCATGTCAACATACAAGTATGGAGACTGTTCTGGGCCCTCCCCCTTCTCTCTGCCTCTCTTTGTGTCTGTCTTTCCGTGTCTGTCAAAAACAATAAAACAAATCTTTAAAAAAATAAAGAAAATTTTATTTTCATTAGTGGATTAATGTATTTGCTAGTTCTATGTTATACTATTACTATTGTATGTGATCTAGTGAATGAAATATAGTCCTGAAATACAATAATGACAATTGGTAGGAAAAATGTTGAAAATACACAAGAAATTTATTATTGCTGCATTGGGTGCTAAGAATGGGGGAGGGGAAGAACAAAGCTGCTATTAACCTAAAGAGACAAAATAACATTCTACACAAGCCTCAGACAAAGGAAAGGTGTGAATAATGAACACAGTAATACCAGTAATATTGAATGTATCCAGCACCCTTTTTATCTAGAGCTCAAAGGCTTTCATGAGTGAAAGCTTATTAAATCTCATAGCATCTCTGTAAATTAGGCAGTGGAAGAAATTATACCATCCTCTCCCCGCCCCTCCCCGGTGGAGAAATGAAGAGATAGAACCTTTAACAAGCAAAGGTATAAAGGATAGAACGAAAGACAAGAATAGACGTATAGGTGGCCCCAGGGCTCATAACTTCCTTTTGTGTGTGCCAGTCCCCAAGTCCCGCTTGGTAAATTCATTCATTCCCAGAACACATTTTGGGTTGTAGAATACGTCGTACACACAGATGGGATTCTGACATTTAGCTGGGCATAGGTGAACAGTAGCACTGGTCTGCATTTAAAGAATGTTAACAGGCATAATTGCTCTCTTGAATGATCTAGTTCTTTTTTTATTCCTTTAAATAAACCCTGACTAAAGAGTAAAGAGAACTATTTAGGGAGAGTAAAGCAAAAGCAATCTCATTTCAGTTCTCAGAGATTTACAGATAAATATCATAATTAAACACAAAGCTCAATCTACCCATTTCGGCCTTGAGTGAGTTCTTTCCCTTCCTCTTGCAATGAACGTGTGTGTGTCTTTTTAAGGATTTGTCTGGCCTGCTGAGTAACCCGGCTACTGAAAGCTGAATGTCATTACAGCTGCCTTTACTAAGGCACTCAGCCTGCTTCTTAGAGCCTCTTCAGCTCTCAGACATCTTCAGCTCTCAGGCATCTGCAGCTCTGGACTGGGTATAACTAGACATTCCACTGAGAAGAATTATCTCTGGATCTTTGAAAAGAGACAACCCCTTTAGGTGTTTGGTTTGGATGAGACTTCACTTTTCCAGATCTGCTGTATTTGCAGGCATCTGTGGAAATGTTTGCCACAGTTTTGCAAATTTTATTTGGCAGGTGGGCAAGTGCATGCAGTTTAAAAATGAGTATGCTCTATTCCCTTTGAAAACCTTGACAACTCCTCTTCTTCCAGTAGGAATCTCTAATTCTCTTTTTTCTTATATCACCTCCATGATTTTTGCTACTGGGGACTACTCTTTCCTTTTCTTGTATCAGATTTATACCTCCCTATTCTTTTCATTTGATCAGTTTTACCAACCAAGTTTAAGAAATACTGTAGTGTGTTAGCTCTGAGCCATGATATTTCCTTTTCTAAGTAGAAATAGGAACAGTGGATCTCCATCTGCTTTATAAAGCCTTTGGGGGCCCTTTCCCCACCTCCATTTTTTAACTTAATTTGTTGCTCAGTACTGAACCTCTCCCAGTTCCCCAAGACCCCCACAAGATAGAGTAGAAAGAGGTTATATATACCCTCCTTCTCAGGGTATGGTTTCGAGCATCGTGTATTAGCTTAGAGTTTGATTCAGAGAACATCAGTCACAGTCATTTAATCTCATTCCAAACAAAAAACATTTTTAAGGTACAGCCTAGCACCTCCTGCTCTTCCATCTCACCTACTTTAATTTCAACTTGCCGCCTATTAGTCATTAACTCTTTAAGAAAGAATACTGCATCAGCACTTTCCTGCTCAATTATCTTTGACTTTCAATATAAAACTAACCATTGACTGAACAAATGGGGAGGGGAATATTAGAAGGAAAAGCTATTAAAGAATTATAGATTTAAGAAGTCTCACAGTACCTGTGCATTTTGCTCTGCAGAGGAGGAACCTATAAAATTGTACACACATTAGGAGAAAAATTTCCACCCAGCATGCGTTGATTTAACAGCATAACTCACAGTAACGTAAAGTACGAACTTTGATTCTTGGGGCACATTTTGTTGTTATCCTCTCTTTTGTAATAACACAGGGTTTAAAAATATGCTATTGTGCATACACAATGGCTGCTTTTCACTTATGCTTTTATCTGTATAGAAATCATTCTCTCAGGCAAAAGATTAAAATAAATGCATTACAACTTTTTAGAATTGTTAATCCAGGGAACTTCTCTGAGAAAAGTCAGCCTTTGAAAAAGAAAAGCCAAACCTTGACATAAACAATAAACACAAATAAAATTTACTTCTTCCTGTAATGAACAATGCTAAAATGAGATAGACATATCGATTTTTTTTTTCTTAGAAAGCCAGGTTGGTGTTGGAAGTAGCCAGTATATGAAGTGCTGTTTTCTAGGGTACTAAAAAGGTTGAATTTATGTGTGTGCATTTTATTTTTAAACCAAAACAGGGATCAGATAAGGTTGACGTTTTGAGTTAACTGGGTAACAGGAAGAAATGTAAAACTGGTGTAGGCTGGTGTTGGTGCAAAAGAGTTCTGAGTCCTGAGACTGGCATTGGTTCTGGATCTGCCTTGTGGCCTTGGACAAGTCACTGTTCTGTGGGGTTGGCTGGGAGTCAGAGAAAAGCGATACCACGTGACAAGCAAGGATCATGCTAGAAACTTCACTTACATTATCTCCTTCCCGTTTTGAGAGGAAGAAACACAGGCTCACAGAATATGTGAAATTTTTGGTTTCTTAGCAGAAAGCTGTTTGTTTTTTGTAGGACTGAAATAATTAATGCTTGATGTGTGTGTGTGTGTGTGTGTGTGTGTGTTTTAATTTAATTATGTTGCTCCTCTCCTGCTTTCTCCATCTTCTGTTGGTATCTCTAATCTTTGCCCGAGGAATCTTCAATCACGTGTATTTACTAGTGAGTTGAAGCTCTAGCTGTAAAGTCTAGACTAAACTTCTTTATGTCTGCAACTTTCTTTTTCTTTCTTCTCTGGACCCTACCCAGACTTTTCCAACAACTCAGATTAACCTCAGTCTTTCCTGGTACCATCTTGTTCTACTTCCTAAAAAGACTTTTTTTTTTTTTGCTAGTCATGGTTTCACACAAAAGGAACTCTACAATCCATGCCCTGATGTCCACTTGGAGGGCTCTGTCCCCTATTTAAAGATTGCAAATTCTCAAGGGTAGAGGAAACCATCAGAGTAGTTTTAGGTCTATCTCAAAGAATGTTATAGGATAGAGCAATTCTAAAGCTGAATGTGACCTTAGAAAAAATGTCGTTAACATTCATTTTTACAGATGAAGAAATTAAGGTCCTGATTTGCCAAAGATCATAAAATAACTGAACAGAACAGCTGAGACTAGAGCACAGGCCCTCTGACTCCCAGTCTGGGCCTCTATCACTTCAGACAGTAGTTAAAGCATTAAAGACAGCTGCTAGTTTGCTGCATGTTGTTCTTCCTGATATGAATAAAATGACTTTGCCTGGGCCCACTTCCCTGATTACATAATTCAAGACTAACTATTTTTCTCTGGGAAACTATACCATGTGTACCTGTCATAGTACCACTCATACTAATATCTCTAGTTCAGTTGTTCTCAAACTTTAGTGTGCATTAAGAATCACTTGGGGGAAAGCCGGGATGGCTCAGCAGGTTAAGCTCTCGCTTTGAAGCCACAAGGACCGAGGATCGAATTCCTGCTCTGGCCCAGGAGGACCCACATGCTGAACTGGGGTGTGCTTCCCAAATGTGGTGAGGCCCCCAGTTCAGTTAAAAAAAAAAAAAAAAAAGAATCCCTTGGATGGCTTGTTAAAGCACAAATTGCTGGGCCACAACTAGTTTCTTATTCAGTAGCTCTGTTGTGGCTCCTGAGAATTCACTTTTCAAATGAATTCCCAGATGCTGGTGGAGGTGGTGTTTCAGATTTTGAAAACCATTGATCCTCCTAAATAGCCTCCATGCATGAGCCCTCAGCACAGAAGCAATGGTAGACATCTCTTTGTTGATTGATTGATTCAGAGGTGGCATCTGATAGAGGGGATTGGCCAATGATTAACAAGAGGAGAAAAGAGTATAGAAACCAAGAGAATGGCTGAAAGAGAGAGAGAGAGAGAGAGAGAGAGAGAGAGAGAGAGAGAGAGAGAGAGAGAGAGAGAGAGAGAGAGAGAGAAAGAGAACACTTGAGGGGCTTTCATGAAATGAAATGAACCTACCCTACATACAGCTGATAATTATGGTCATTTTGGGGGCAATAATATCAGTTCTGTGCATTGCATATAGTTGGAGCTATTAGAACCCACCTAGGACTTTAAGGAATGTGCTTTCACTTCTACTCTTACCATGAAAGGAGTAGAAGTGGTAATAAAGGTTCTAAAAGTGCAGCTGTAGGATTTGTATATAGGAAGGGCTTTTGGGGCTACAGTCTGAATAGAATTTGAACAACCAGAGAGATTTTCTATAATGTTACATTTGCCTAGCAAGAGACTTTTTTTTAAAATTCAGATTGTTTGTCTAATAGCTTTAGAGATGCTGATGAAAATTATAGGTTGGTGGAAACCCCATTTGACACCATGACAGTGGTATTGGTTTCTGGTAGGAAAATAGCTTCAACTATCTCTTTCCCAATGCTTGTCTTTGCATCTATCTCACGCCAGGGTCCCTTTACTTCAGAGGCCCGGCAGAAGCTCTCTGTGAAGTATGTCTCCTGAAGGAAAACAATATGATTAGTGACACTGTTGTTGATGACTTTATTTGTAATGGATTTTTAGGAACATTGTATATATAATTTAAAGATTTATTTTTATTGTTTTTGACAGAGAGAGAAAGAGAGAGAGATATACAGAGAGAGAGAGAGAGAGAGAGAGAGAGAGAAGGGGGAGGGCCCAGAACAGTTTCCATAGTTGCACACCATTTGTTTTTCCACAGTATCATTCCACAGGTGGGCGCAGGGCTACACAGGGCAGGAAATGGGCCAAGGTCTCACCCCAGTGAGAACTGAACTGAGGGCACTCCCCAGTTCAGCATTTAGGTCCACTCGGGCCAGGGCCAGGATTCGATCCTTGGTCCCCGGGGCTGCAAAGTGAGCACTTAACCCACTGAGCCATCCCGGCTTCCCCTGTATATATAATTTAATAAGTCCCTTGGATATCTGAGAGAGAGATTTGTTTTTCTTACTAATACAAGATAACCAGATTGTTGTGATCCAATTTCCACCATCAATGGTGGTTTTGAAGATTTTTCCACGGGATTCTATAGTCAACACTGGTAAGGCTGTGGTGAGATGAGCATTTCCACATCTTGCTTATATGGTGATACGACTTTTCTGGAAAATAACTTGGTATATGAGTCTACAAAGTATCTATTCCTTATTTTAGCAAGTGTACGTTTAGAAATCTATCCTAGGTAAGTCAACAGCAATGCACATAACAGTCCACGTCAAAGACATTTCTCACAGCCTTTTGGACAATGGTTAGGTAGACATAGTAACTATACTATGGTAACTATAGTAGGTTAAAGCTCAGTATTGTTCCAATCTTGTTCTTGGTGCCTGTCCCACCCCCACTCTGCAGAGACTGGAAAGCTAAAACAGACAGTCCAATATCCCTTACATATAGGATCCATATGCAAATTAGGTTCCACCAAGTAGATGCTCACATGATACATAGAGAATGAAAGGGAAGCAGATCGCATCGTGCTGTTGACCAGGCTTTAGTTACTAGGTTTCTGTCGGCAAATGTGGTGGTGGAACCACTGGGTTTTCCTGCAGATCACTCCATTGTCCATCACTCATTAGGTGAGTACCAAGAGATGCTGAGGCAACGGTGGCAACAGCCCTGCTTCTTAGATCACAGTGCGTTCCTCCAGCAGGGGCTTCCTGATTCCCCACATTTGTCGGTTCTGTGGTGCTGTTCTAAGAATCATTCCTGGGACTCAGTCTAGAGTCCATTTTTTCAAACTTTCTATAATTTCATAAGCTTCTAATTCTCTGTATTAAATGACTTTCTGCCTAACGTAAGTAGAGGGACTTCTGTCCCCTGACTTTTGGTATGGAGTGCCAAAAATCTCCAGTAATAATGAAAAGTTAAATATCTTGTAATTCATCCCTTTGATGGAACATGTTGCAAACATTAAAAATAGTGTTTTGACACAAAGTGTAATGATATGGATGTTTATTTCATGGCGAGTAGAGAAGAGAGGAGGAAAATTTAGGCAGGAAAAAAGACCTGATGATAAAACATGATCTTAAAAAGACTGTGACTCAAAAATGTTAACAGTAGTTACCTCCTGATAGTAGGAATATGAGTGATTTTTATTTTATTTGTTATGCTTTCTTCTATTCTCCAAGTTTATTTTCCTTATAACTCATATCACCAGAAGGAAATAAAAATTATAAATGAACTTATAAAGTCAAACTATTTGCTAACCCATAAAGACATAAATTTTTAAACATTGAATACAACTGTGGCCAAACGTATTCAAAAGCCATTAATTGGAACTTTTTGCACACTAGTCTCATAGTGCCATCATGATTTGTTCTCTGCATTTCACAAAATGTGCTTACTAAGACCATGGTACAAGACATTTCATTGTCATATGAAAATGGTTATTGGTTGATGCCCCAAAGAATTTCAGAACAATATATTTGAAAGCATTATCCTTTGCTTTCTATCTTTTATAAAGAATAAAAAATAAATGTGCTAAGTAATAGAAAATAGAAAGCACTAGTGTCCAACTTGATAAAGATAGACTCAGTTGATACTCGCAATTATATCAAAGCCATAACCTTGATATGCAGACTAACTCCATTTGAGAGGGAAGTAATTATGCTTTGATGCCTAACCTCAACTTTAGAATTAAGATTGTGAACATGATATATTGAACTAGATGTTAAAGTTCTGATTAGTCTGTCATCAGAGAATCATAGCTTTCAATGTTAAAATTTTATCTTACACATTACTCTGTACTATTTAAACAATTTCTAGCAGATGAAAACCCACCCTGTTGAACATCAACAATGAAGAATGTTCTATCATCTTAGGTAATTTATTTCTATTCCAACTATGAAAATTACTTTTGATTCTAACTTTTATTTCTTATTCTACTGTCTCAGCTTATTTCTTTTTGACCTAGCTTTAATATTGATGGAGAACAATGATCTAAATGTACTTTTTTAATATTTAAACTTTATTATTATATTACTTTTTGATCTTCCATATGCCAAGCAAGAAGATCTCAGCTTCTATTATTGGTCTTTTCATACTTTTTTCAATTGCTTTCACAGTTCATGGGCCATGCCTCATTGTACCCGGTCCATAAATTTCAGAAAGCACATTGGAGAGGTCCCTTTTACCTCCTAGCTCAATTTTTGTATTCTTTTTAGATTTATTTTTGTTTTTGACTGAGTGAGACGGAGACAAATAAAGAGAGAGAGAGAGAGAGAGAGAGAGAGAGAGAGAGAGAGAGAGAGAAGAGGGGAGGGCCCAGAGCAGTCTCCATAGTTGTACATTAGTTTTTCAATATAGAGTCACTCCATAGGTGAATGCAGGGTCAGGCAGGGCAGGAACTGGGTTGGAGGCTTCCCACATGAGAGGCATACCCCCTCGAGCTGGGGGACTCCTACACAGGAAGCACACCTGAGGTGGGAGCCAAACCAGGGGCTTCCCACATGGAAAGTGAGCCGTGGCAATCCCCAGTTCACATGAGCTGGGATTCGATCCTCAGACCGCAGGGCTGCAAATGAGTGCTCAATTCACTGAGCCATCCTGGCATCCCCTTACTCTATTTCTGAACCATTCTGACACATTTGTTCTGGAATATTGAGAAACACATGAAGATAGAAAGGACCAGCTTTCTTCTATCAGTCAGTGCTCCACAAGGACCTGACAGAATAACCTGGAATTTTCTATGGATCAGGAGAGGAAGAGTTGGTGATGGTAGTCTCTTTTTTGTCTTCTTTGGAGATGAAATGGGGAAGGATATAATAAGGGTGAAGGTAAGATTTCCAGATAGACCAAAAAAAAAAAAAAGAGATATCTTCAACAGAATAGAGGAGAGGGGAACAAACAAACAAACGAGCAAGCAAGCAAGCAAGCAAACAAACATAAAACCAAGTAAGCTATATGGATCCATAGCTAAATTATGATTACCTTAGGTTCAGAAATGTATTTCTTTTAAACATGTTCATTACCACAGTTCTCTGTTCTCCATAGTGGAGGCTTGATTCCTAAGACCAAATATGATCGTATATTTTGAGGCATTTCTGCTAGGAGTGGGAATCTCTACAAAGCTGTCTTCCTTCCTGGCGTGATTCTTCACAAATTCTTTGATGATTGTCTCCTGTATGCCTCTCTTAAGTATGTAAACCTTTTACAAATAGGTGTCAATATAAGCGAATGCAAAGGAGGGAGAAAGCATATTGCTTAGGATAACCGAAGCTAGTTTTGTGGAAAATGGGGGCTTGAGTTGGGCTCTAAGCAGGTAAGTCCAATTTGACTGGTAAACACTGGGGAAGATAGTGATCTGCTTGAGCAAGTCAACTATATTCTTCACACTGGCAATGATCAGCTGTAGGTCATGTCTTCCCAGTGAGGTATGTGAAGCCTCCACCAGAGCTCGTTGGTGAAGGGTCTCACTATAGTGTCAACTTATTTTATTTTCAAATGTACTTTTTAGAAAATCCCATGTTGTTAATGGGAAAAGAATACTTTTTAAATGTGGAAATAGAATTCTACACTTGGCTTATCTAATAAATTCCATTTTTCTCTTATACTCGCTTTATAAATCCAGATAGCCTGCTGACTGTACGAAGGAAGTCCAACTAAATACATTTAGAGTTGTTAATAAAGAAATGAGCAAACTGAGGTGGTATGAAGGTACAATATACCTCCTAAAGAAAAATAATGAAACAAGGGGAATAAATACAGCTGAAGCTGTCATATGTTGAGAAATGGTTCTGTGACACACCATGTGGTGATGACAGTAAGTACTGGCTGCCAGTTTTTATACAGAAAAGCATAAAAGCAATGTTAGAAAGAGGCTGATCCATAAATTTGGAAGAGGGAAAAAACTATGAGTGTAAGTCAGGCACACCGATGGTTTGGATTACAAATACCACCTGACAAAATTATTTGTTAACAAATACTGAGACTGTTTTTTCTTACATAATATTAACCCTTTTGTTTCCAGTAAGAGTTAGTACACAGTATGCCCTTCTATAATTTTGCTATTAATTTCAGAACAAATTTGTCAGAAGAGTTCAGAGATTAAGCTGGCAAGGAAGTGGGGCCTCACCAAAGTGTTTTTTGACACTCATGGAACCTTAAGTTATCTGGACTGTGGCTTCTGTTTTTTACTGCAAGGTATATAGTCAGTTTATTTGGCAACACTGGTGATTTGCAGTGACAGCTGAAAAAAGTAAATAGGAAAAGCACTTAATGTTTGTGGTAAATGGAATCTAAATCATCCTTTCAATGAAACCACCACAATTTCATGTTTTTGAAGGCACAAACACAATGCACTTTAAGATCAGACAAATGAGTTTACCTAGCGAAAATCACAGGCAAAGAGCAAAAGCCTGATAATTGTTTATTTCTTGTAGACTGAGCAAACTGTTCTCTAAGAACAAGTTAAACTTGCCCTTCCCAAGAATTTAGTTAGGGCACCTGGGGTCTATTCCTTCCTTACCTTTAAGGTCAACATCAGGTGTCCCTGCAAACATTTCCTGGTGCCACTGTCAGAGTCAGAATTTGAGGTTGGATAGACTATTGTTTCTGACTAATAAGCGGTCTCATGGGTTCTTATTTTTTGAAATGAGGGAAATCCACCAAGAGAATGCTGTCAAACCTGGGAAAGGACAGGCCTAGTGGCATTTACCCTTTGGGATTCTCTCTGTCTTACTCTTGCCTGAGGGTGCTGTCCGAAGAGTTCTACCATATTCTCTGAAGGTGCAGGTGAGTAGTCCTCCATGCAGCACTATGGATCTCTGTCCTCTCCTTTAACGATTAGGGAGAAAGCATGAGAACCCATCAGAGAGTGCATATTACAGCAGATCTTAATGCCAGTTTGTTGTAGTTCTGCAAATACTTTCTTTCCTTTAAGATATTCCATCTGCTTTTCTACTTACCACTCCTCACTCCCACAGACTTTTCATATAGAACTTAGGTTCAGTTTACAAACACAGTGGCAGAAGGGTTAGGCCAACAAATGTAGGGCATCTGCCATCCACTGGACTAGTGCCTCACAGAGAAGAGGCGATCACGAAACACTTTTTGAATGAACGAACCCTATTTGCATGATAAATGAAAAGTACTCCAGAGGAGCCAGAGACTGGACTTCTGGATTTCTGTAGTTCACATCACTCTGTTTCTTTCCCGTGGGGACTGGAAGCCTGGGTTTCTTGGACTAGCTTTGCCGCTTTGTGGGCAGTCCATGACGTATTTGAGGAGGAATGCGATTTTTGGCAAGAAACATTAAATAAAGCCCGATGCAGAGCTCCTCAGACACCTAGGGAACAGATTTAACTGTTGTTCTTGCAGTCAGTCTACCATCTAAAGGCTTGCCAGCCAGGGCACCAGTTCAGGTTTGGGTATGTTACATATATTCCTGGGCAAAGAAGATTTATTTGCATTGTGTGTTCTTATTATGCATTGTGGTTTGTGAGGCAGTACATTGAAGTTAGAAATGAGCAACATAAATGGGGTGTGTCTAAGAGATTAATATTCTGGTTCTCAAACTTTGGAGTAAAATGTTAAATGCAGTTCCCAGGCCCTAATTCCTCCCTTCCCATTCTTATTCAGTCTTGGGTTAAGGCCCAGGAACCTGTATTTTAACAAATCCAAGCACCTGATGCAAAAGGTGCATGAATCTTTCTTTAAGAAGCATTGATGGGAAGCTGGGATGGCTCAGCGGGTTGAGCACTTGCTTTGCAGCCCTGGAGCCCAAGGATCAAATCCCGGCCCCGACCCATATGCTGAACTGGGTTGTGCCCCCAGTTTAGTTCTTGCCGGGGCCTACACAGGAGACTTTTGGCCCAGTTCCTGCCCTGTGCAGCCCACAGCGCCCACCTGTGGAGTGAAACTATATGGAAAACTAATGCTGTCAACTGTGGAGACTGCTCTGGGCCCTCCTCCTTCTCTCTGTCTCTGTCTCTCTCTGTCTCTCTCTCTGTCAAAAAACATAAAAATAAAAATAAATCTTAAAAAAAGAAGCATTGATGTAAGGTGAGTCTCCTATGCAGGAGGCCCCCGGCCCAGTTCCTGCCTTGTGCACCCTCTCACCTACCTGTGGAATGGAACTATGTAAAAAACGGACAATGTACAACTATGAGGACTGCTCCGGGCCCTCCTCTTTCTCTCTCTTTCTCTCTCAAAAACAATAAAAATAAATCTTAAAAAAAAAAAAAAGCTTTGGTGTGTGTGAAGGTCTTGTAAAACTTTTTTTTTTTTTTTTTAATTCGAAAGCACAAATTTAAAGCTGGAAGAGATTGAAGAAAATGACTTAGCCCAAGCAGTTTATTTACAAGTAAACTGTAGCCTAACATGCTTAGGAGAACTTCTTAAGGCTGCCTAAGTAATGAAAGAATTCCTACCGGTATCTCCTGACTCCCTTCCAATATCTTTCCCAGCAAACCGCAGACTCTATAAAAAGACGACACATTGCAGGTGCCAAAGTGCCATTTCAAATAGATAAAACACTGTTGTAAAAACCTCCCAAGCTCCTCATACTACAAACAATTCATCCTCAAATACTCTGTGCCCACAGTTTGTTGTGCATGAGACAATGACAATGAAAAAGACCTGGTGCTTTCCTGAGGGAACTCACAGACTACATAGGAGGTCACAGTGCATAAGTAACCCAAACTGTGGCCTTTGATCTTAGTTGAAACCTGAAATTACATGTAAAGAGGTCAACTCTTGGGTTAACAAAACAATTATAGGTATTTTCTATAGATAGTACATTTTGTTGGTTTTTATGTCGCTTGCTACATGATAAAAGATGATGGAGTCAAAAGCACAAATGCTGGGGCTCTCAGAATCCAACATTAACACCCCTCTTCAGACTATAGGTTTCCTTACACCGTACAATCAAAGCTCGTTAGAAGATAAGATGAATGAGCCTATTTTCTACACTAAAGTGCCAGCAGTTATGAAGAAAGAAAAGACAAAGAAAGAAAAAAGGGGGTGGGGGTAATCAAGAAATAAGGAAGAAATAAGAGAGTCCCTTTAAGTAATCCACATACTTTAATTAAAAAAAAACAAAACTTAGTGATTAAACAGTGAATTATAAACAATCCATAAAATACTTTTAGTGTGTAAATCATCCATTCTTTTTGTCTGGACCATGATAACACAGGCATTCAATATTGATCACAGCCTGCAGCGAGGTCTCACTTATTCCTTTCATATTAGCATATCTCTACAAAAGGCAATAGCTGAATGTTAAAAGAAAATGACTGTTTTCATAATGGTCAAATGTCTTATTAATTTAGTCAAAATTCTGTCAACCAAATTGCCATCTATATTTCCTATAGCAGCACCGAAGTTCGAAGCCACCTAACATCAAACACTTTAAATAATAATTCCTCCCCCAAGGTGTTTTTTTTCCTCCTGAATTGGTTAAAACTTTCATCAACATATAAATCAAAGAATGTGAAAGTTTTAGACTGCATCAGACCCTTGTTTCAATGTAATGTGTTGTAGAAGTGCCTACTAACTCTCCTTAGGCCCTCCCATAACAACTTTGTTTCACATTTACTGAAGACTGTCCACTTAGGACTATATTTAAACCTGAATAATAACAGAGATGCCAATGCTAGGTAAAATTCCCAGAAGCATCAAGTTTTCACTTTTGGACTATCTACTGAAAGCCAAGTAGGAATGGGAGAGGCAGGATATAATGTGTGGTCAAGAGAGTGGTCAGTGACCACTATTACTATGCAAAGTTCATTAACGATTAAAAAATTTTTCTTTTAAAGTCAAGAAAGCAGTTCATCAATGACTGTATTCATTTAACATATTTCCTAGTGCCCTCAGAAGAACACCTGGACCAGTTCCAATGATGGTACCTCTAAAAAAATGCAAAGAACCACGTTGGATTTATTTGGGGCCACTTTGGGCCACTGTAGTGTTACTGATAAGCAGTAGATGGCACTGTTAATATACATTGGTTTTATTATAAAATCTGGAAAAGGGAAGTAGTATTCCAGAGATTTACTATGTGGTTGTTCCAATTAGAGTTAGTGACACTTCACTTATTTGATTGATAAAGTCTTATTAATGGTTTGATCTTTATGATGTTCATTTTTATTTCCCCAAACAGCATCTGGCTGTAAAGTTGTTTTTTGTTTGTTTTGGTTTTTTCTATTTGTTTTCATTTGCACATTCAAATAATGTAACTTGTAAACTTTGCTCCAAGAATTTGGTACTTCTTTGAACATTGGGAGGCATGTATTATTTACCTCAGATACTGGAGACTTGGGAAGATATACGGTCTCTCTAATAAACTTTATATATTTCTTAGCTGAAGATACATACTTTAGAGCATTTCATTCCTTTGACTTGTTTATATAAAGCTTACATAGTAAAAATGTTAATGTATTCAACTTTTCTGATGTTTTGGTTTAGTTGTTTAAAATAACTTGATGGTTGATTATTTTTATGTAGATAAAAATATCATGACATATAAATGTTTAATGTTTTATGACATCATTGTTTGTTTTTTTGGAATTAGCGGGTAAGGTATTTTATAAATTCCACACATACCTGGGAAGGTCATTAAATTCATGGAACAGGGTGGATTATTGGAAAGATGGGGGTACTAGTGCACACAGTTGAATTTTGTGACTTATTCTTAGTATATGTGCCAAATTTCAGCCTACTTGTATCCACGTTCTTTAAGGTATCACTGAAGAAGCACATCAAACATGAAGAAAACCCCAAATACAGATAAAATTGAATTTTGCACAGTCATTATATTCCTCACAAAACAAAACAAAGATACCTCATACCATTTTGGAAGTGACATTAGTGATTTATGGGGATTGTTGTCCTGGGAAATCCATGGTTTACATGTGGCATAGCCTTTTCAAGGAAAGCAGAGAGTCTAGTGAAGACAACCTCCATCCAGAATTTCCTGTTGAGGCTACCTCCTCAGACATTGTCAAAAAAGTTGAAGATGCCAGATAGAATAAATAGCCGCTTGCAGAAATGATTGAAGTATCACCTACAACTATTTTGAATATTCTCCATCAATATCCAAGGATGTCAAAAGTCAGTGCAAGATAGGTGTGAAGAATGCTCACACCACTTCAAAAACAACAGCATGTTGAGTGTTCACACAGTGTTTGGACCTCTGCAGAAATGACAAAAACAAAGTTTTAAACTGGATTGTCACTGGTTCATCGGATCACCATTTAAACAGCTCACTTAAATTATGCAGATAAAAATTAGATTGTGTCCCCTTATGTATAAAAAAAATTGAAGAAATTAAAACTATGCTTAATCAAATGCTTCAGAGGAGAAAAATTATAAATAATGAAATGGTATTCATTTTTGCTTCCTTTTAAAAATAAAATGATACAGTTTTCCATCCCAGAGCGAGAGAAGTTTATGCCTTCTAGAACCATGACATCATATGAAATGTTGACATCTATTATCAACCTAATTAACTATTTGCTGTTCAAATTGTGGTGAAAGTACATTGAGACTTCTTTTGTACTCTTATCACTTGCTTAATACCAAATTGCCTGGCATCTGTGTATCAAGGCTTTGATCTAATACTCTATCAGTTGTTGGCTCCGGCACAAGAGACTGCAGAGTACACAAAGCTGTCGGCTGCAGACTCCAGGGAAAAAAGCGGCGGTGGATATACAGCCACGATTAGCTAAGTCAGTCAATATTTGCATAATGCAATGATAATGCCTTCTTTATGTTAGATTGTTATTTCACTGAAGCAAGTAGGAAACTTCGTTTTCAAGAACTTGGTGTATTTTTTAGAAACTCTCCACCTCCTTGTCCCCATACATAGATGGTATATTTTCTTTCATCTCTCTTCATTTCTCTTCCTGCCTTCAATATTTGATCATATACAAATGCATCATAATACATATTCTCGAGGAGTCCACATTATTTTTCAAGATTTTTATGTAAAGGAATTCTGATAAAGTTTTGATCTTGCCTACGCTATGTCAAAATTGTAGAATTGGCTGCTTAATATTTATATCTTAAATGTAAAACCTGCTTCTCTTATGCAGGTTTTACATTTAAGGCATACATATAAAAGAATTTTCTATCTTTAATTTTCACTTAGCTGATTTGTAAATGCTAAACACTGATGTCTTTATTCTACTTCTCGGCATAGACCGCAGGCTCGTAAATCTTTTAACATTACACAAAGGTTATGAGAAATAAATCTTACAAAATTAATATTTGAATGAAGGCAACAGAAAGCACTGTTGAGCTCCTAGCAAGTTAAAATTTTCTCTGTCTTCCTGGTTCCACATTATTTTAGAATTCTTGGCTTTTGCAATGAAGATTTGATATTCATAAGATTTTCTTTATACCTAGAAAATTTTTCCAATCCCCTTCTATTATCTGAGATGCTCTTTCTTTTTCTACCCCTCTGTCCACTTCTTTTCTTTTTAACATACGAAAGAAAGTCAATGGTGATGAAACAACCACACTGGTACCCACTTAAGTCACTCAGTCAACGTTTATGGAGTAACTTGATGGGCCAAGGAGGGGACATAATGACACTGTTCCTGCCTTCAGGGAGTACATAGTTCAGTACATGAGTTGACCTGTAAACTAAAGTAAGTAGCATGAAAGAATATAGTGACTATGAAAAAACTCTATATAATGTATACTCTGAAAATAGAGGTAGAAGGGGTCAATTCTACCTAGACTGGATGGGCTGATAGGTTTAGAGTCAAAGGGAGCATAGCCAAGGTATTGTGAAGAAAAGTATTCAGGCAAAGAAAGCAGTATGAGTGAAGGTTAAAGAAGAAGAATAAGAAGGAGGCAACACCCAGGACATTAGGGGCAACTTAAGTATTAAATAGTTATCATGGGCTGTAGTTGGGATGTAAGAAGGAACGAACATTTATATACAAAAGTCAGTAGAAGTCAGCAGGAGCCAGATCACAGATGGTCTTACCAATGAAATTCAGGTTTTAG
>PVKE010012362.1:32500-38486 GCA_004027555.1 Craseonycteris thonglongyai | reverse complement strand
AGGATACAGTGGCCTTAAATCCTTTGCTGTTATCTGGGTTAGATTTGGCCCACTGAAGTGCAAACATACGTATTTTGTTTCGTGTCACTACATAACCATTTTGACGATGCTCAAGAACCATGTCTGCTACATGCTTTTTGAGTTCTGGCCAATATGGGGTGCCTCTTCTTAATGCACACTTACTCCTTGGCATACTCTTGAATGCACCTTCATTTGCTTTCCAGTCTCGGACCATCTTTTCTGTTACTCCATATTGTCTTGCCGCAGCACAGTTATTGTGTTCCTTGGCAAAGTTTACAACTTTCAGTTTGAAACTGGTTTCCAATTTCCTTCTTCTTGCTGGAGCCATGATGGGTTCTTTTCTACCAGCCATTTGTTGTACACCCACTAATCTTTTAGGCCGGGGTTATACAGTACTGTAGCTTCAGCTACACACAGAATGTTCTATTATGGTACCTTATAACTCACTGTATGTGCCCTAATACTGTAGCATTGGCTACATACAGAATGTCCTATAAAGGCACTGTACCTTTTAGCCCATTAGATGTGCTCTAATATAGTCAATTTAGCTACTATGCATGTGTCCTGATACAGCAGCTTTGGCTACACAGAACGTTCCTGTGCTGCAACTGTATGTACCACGGTGAGCCAATCACAACAAGCAAAGGTTCAAAGGTTACAATAGACCGCCTCTCTTACTCTGGCCAATCTGAGCAGGCTTTTTACTAGAACACAGTGTGGCTTCGGGTACAGAACATGTATAATTTGCATGCATAAAAAGCCTGCTTGGATGGGCTGAGTTAGAGAGGCGGTCCAAGCAGCCTTGCAGTGATTGGTGCGGGATCGAGTTGGAAAATTCCTTTAGCGGCATATCCAGACGTTTTTCGGGATATACTCGGCGTATAAGATGACCCCCGATTTTCAGTTGACTTTTTTTCGTTTCAAAAGTCGTCTTATACGCCAGAAAATAGGGTATATCTCCTGTATTTAGGAGAAATGATTCACGTGCTTATAGGTGGATTCCTTAAAGTCAACTAGTAATATTACACCAAGTGCATGGCAATCCCATGCTTGTTTTTGAGATATCATAAGGTCTGTGAAAGACTCAGGATTGGCCTCCTGCATATCTGAACTGGTCTGTATATCCAGCACTCCTATGTTGAACAGAGGTTTTCACGATTAAAAGACTGGTTGGTTGTACTAGATCTGGAATTCTTACTTTTATCTTAATTTTTCTATAAAATTGGCTAATAGCTACCTCTGGACTGGTTCAAATATTAAGCTATTTCTGTAAAACATTTTTAAAGAGCACCTCTTGACATTAATGCTATTTTGAAGTAGCAAGAAAAAAACTTTTATTGTGAATTATGTAAATTAGATAATAAAGGTAAGCTATCTAGAAATTTTGCTAAGTAGTAAATAGTGTAAAAAATATAAATGACATTTTAAATAATAATAATAACATATTTGAATGTCTTTACTATTCAGAAAATGCTTTCTTACAACTCATGTAAATCTTCACAGCTATCCTATGACATAATTAGAATTATTCCTTCTTAATGGTAAAAATGCAAGCCTCAGAGCTTTAACCAAACTGCTAAGGAATGTTAAAACAAACTCATGCCTGCTTCTTTAAGTTATCATTTATTTATTTATTCATTCAGTAAATATTTAACATTATATGACAGTCTACTAGAGGAGGACACAAAAGTGAACAGGAAAAACCCTGCCTGAACCTTTACAGAGCTTATAATTTTATAACTCTCAGGCAAAATATTTCTTAGAGGGCTGAGGGGCCTTGATGCAAAACTAATTGTAAGAACTCAGTAGTTTAAGCAAACCTATTTTACACTACAAAATTTGGAGGTTAGCAATCAAAGTCGTCCCGATCATAGTCAGGATTCTGTGCCTGCCCTGGGGAATGAGGGGAGTCTGAAACCCACCTCGTGACCCACTTATTTGTCAAGTGCATATGTAAACAATAGGTGCAGTAGTGCCTCTTCTAGCTTACTGAAAGGCCATTAGGCCGACCTGGTAGTATATGTCCATATCATCACCTGTCATAACAGTTTACTTGACCTCTACTTAAAATCATAGGGATGCAATTCAAGTTATGTAACTATAATTATTCCAACTGAGAATCTTGTAGTGGGATCATTTTTTGAAATGGAGAAAATGCTACGTCTAGTTCTTTGGGTTTTTGGGGTTTTTTTTTAATAAAAAAAGCATTTTCTGAAAAATTTTGGTAGCAAATATGCACATGTTGAAACTTTGCCCCATTTAGGTTAAAGAAATTATATGGGAAAAAAATAGTTTGCATTTATTAGACTACAAATAGTGTAGTAATATGCTCAGATTAAGTTTCTATAAGCCTCATTTGCAATCACTGATTATATTCAGCTTATTAACTAAAATGGGAAGCCATGCATTTTGAAATGTTAAAATTTTTTGTCCTTTCAAGTCGTAAAACCATATAAAATGCTAGCGTTATTATTATGCCACTTCAATTACAAGTTCTTCAGAGGGTGAGAGAATAGCCTGGAGGAAACCGCTAATCCATTTCAGCAGTGCACCCTTCACTGGCATTTACGATGAGAATTGCCAAGATATTGCCCAGGAGACGTATGGCTGGAAACTTCAGGGAGGCCTAAAACCAGCTGCAGAGTGTGAGGTCCTGGAAACTGGAATTCGTGACTTCCAGGCTGAGTCAGGAGGGCCCCACGTCTTCTCTCTAGGCGGTCTACTACTCCACACCCTCCTTCTGCCGTTCCATTTTCCTCTTTCCTTCCTCTTTCTAAATCAGGATCTACATCTGTCAAAGACATACTTTGTGGATGACGACTTTCACTAAACTCCACTCTCCCTGCTTCTTTCCCAGCACAGAAGAGGGGAAAAACTACTATCACCTGCAACAGCAACAAAATACTAACACTTTCCTGCTTCTAAACTTCTAGTCCCCTAAGTTCTCTCAAATTTTCTGTTTCATTAAGTTCCACTATGGGAAAGCATACTTAAACTCCTACATTCATAATATTTAAGACTTGTTCCTCGCAGAGCTATAAGAATTCACCATAGGAGACAGGGTGCGTCCCTTGCAAGAGAGGGTTTCCATTTTCTACAGGTTCTGCCCTTAAATATCTCCCACCCTTTCTCATTGGGCTGCAATCCATTACTGATGGCAAACAGCCAGGGAGTGAAGAGGGATGTGAAGAGATTGGGGGAGAGGAGGCATTATGATCTCAGTGGTTTCTTCATTTGAGCTTTTTTACTTGAAATGCCTTTCCAGGTGGGACCACCCACTTCTCAGAAACAACAAAACAGAATAATCCACCCAATAAAAAGAGCCAACTGAGTCCTTCACTGCTGTTTGTCTTGAAGAAGAGAATATTCTAACCCCTCTACTCTCATCGTCCCCTACTTTAGTCCAAGTTGGCCTTTTAAAAATCAGGGATGATTTGCATAATATATTTAGTACAAGCATGTGGTATGCGATGGCCCACAGATTTTAGTTAAAATAAGATGGTGATAATTGTGGAGTCACTGGCCTTTCCAAGTGACCTTAATCCAGAACCTCATAATCTTCGTGTCTGATCATTGATATCTGAACTTCCTTCCACAACTATTCTACATTGGCACAGATGATAACTGTTTTTAGCTTGTCTATATCATTTTTCCTACCTATTAAAGTGGATGTATTGGTAAATTATTAACTATATCAACTTCCTTCAAAAGTGCTCTGAAAAACATTCAGGTTCATTTAAATAATTTTAAATTTTGCCTTAAATAACTTTTTAAAAAATTAACTGGAGCCAATTATTTAGAAGACTATATATTTTTTCTCTTCTGTTTCAATAATAAGTAGATTCACACATGAGAGTCGTGTAACTCAAGCTTGTGCAGTAAGGTAGTAAAAACATTTTGATATATTTTTGGGAAAATGTAAATTGCTTAGACTCAGAATTCCAAATTAAGATAAGCAAGACTGTGCTGGCGCCACTGAGGTGTACTCTGTAAGTAGCCTAGAGGGAAGGTGGATTAAATAGTATTAACCTACTGAAAGTGAAAGTGTAAGCAATTTCACTTCATAGTTTCTAAAAGAATGTACCCATACATCATGGAAGGCTTTTAGAACTTTCAGACACAGGAAACCGGTTTCATATCTGAGAAACTTAATTTATGGTAATTTTAGTAGCATCAATCCAAAACTCATAAATCCAAAATGTGAAATGCCTAATAGTATGGGCGTGGGGGAGGGGGTGCGGAGAAGACAGTTAAAAATAAAATTGCTTCCTTCTAAAATTAAAGAGTGAAAGAAAAAAGAGTGAATAATTATAAAGATGAAATGTCTTTCAAATTATTTAATTCTGTTTAAGTTAATTTAGACAGAGGCTGGACTTAGTAGCCAAATTTTTAGACTTGCTGTCACTGAAGATTTTACTTTTCGATGAAATGAATGTTGAACCATAATAAGCACACTGGGTTTTTAGTATTGAGACATCCTAATAATTAATGTAATAGTAAATCCAAATTGGGTGCTTTGTTTAGCTGAAGAAATGGAATAGTAGTGTTCTCAGAGGGAAAAGAGAATATGGAGGGTATACCAGAAATACGAGGGCTGTCCAGAAAGTATCCAGCCATGTAACTGTTCTCATTATACTGACAGTGGCTGGATTTTTTCTGAACAGCCCTTGTGAATGGCACTGAAAGAACTTGATACATTTTCCATCAACATCACGTGCAACAGCAGACAGACTCTAATACCAGCTGCTATAATGTACCATGGGGTTATGATGTGTCAGGTGTGATTCTCCAAGATAGTAACCACAGAGCAGACTTCTGCATTAAACAATTTGTGACTTTTTCTCCCTTCCTAAACTCTCATTGAAAACAATTGTGTTTGGCTTTTATATCCTTGGAGAGGTGTCCTTTTCTCTTTCTGGTTCAAACTATAGTGCTGATCCCTGTGGATCTTTTTAAATCTGTCCTTATTACTGGTTTAATATACATCCGTTCTGTTTCCTGTCCTGTATTTATAATAATTTATTACTGCTTTAAATTCCTTCTCTTTTAAGCTTAAAATTCAAACCAGTTTTGTCCTTAAGAAATCTTTAAAAATATCCATTTTATTTTTCCTCTCATTTTTCCCAATACATACGTATTTCCTTTCTTTTGAACTTCTTTGTTGCTCCTGGCTCTACATTTTCTTTTATGCCTTTCTTCCATCTTAAAACTTTGTTTATGATACACCGGTCTTCCCTTGCCTGCTTTAAATCCTTCTGAAACTCGTGTTTTCCACAGGAAATAGCTAAATACAATAATTTTATTAGCCACAAAAGTTTGTATTTATACAACAAATATCAGGATGTTTTATTACTGCCAGAGAAAACATCCAGATAATTAATTTATTCCGTTTTTATCTAAATTGTTCTTTTAAGCATGCCCTCCATATTCTTCAGGTTGCAAACTGTTCCTTATTAATATTCGTTTTCTTTTTTCTGGGTTTTTAATGCTTAATACTTTCAAGCTTTTATCAAGCCTGTTTGCATTTTACCAATAGTCAAATGCTAGGCAGTACTCCTAGATTTAACACGCATATTAAAAGAGTTTCAGTCATTGTTGAGTGATGTAGTTGTACACACAGTATCTGGAACTCTTTCTCCTACTGCCATCTAGTGGTTCTCCTCACTAGATATATTTTCCAGAAGTACTGTATTTTGTAGAAATTGCCTGTAGGCAGAAGCCAATAGCTAAAGATACCCAACTAGAAATCATAAAAGTTGGGTTTTTTTTTCACATTGTATTGGGAAAACCCTGCTTAATATTATCAAAGAAAGAATGGGAATGCAGTACCTTTTTTATGAAAATAAAGCCCTCACAACTTCTAGTTGAATAATTTTTGTTTTATTTTTTTTAATTCTATTATTTTATTTTATTTATTTATTTATTTTATTTTTGACAGAAAGAGAGAGATACAGAGACAGAGAAA
>PVKE010012362.1:0-27500 GCA_004027555.1 Craseonycteris thonglongyai | reverse complement strand
TGAAAAAAAAAAGGGGGGGATCAGTTTCAGCACATGAGACTCAGTATCTTAACTATAAAAATTCCCACTCAGATTCCAGTGGTAACTAAATTGATTAAGGATTTTATTCTTAGAGTTTTGAGATGTGTATTGTACTAAAGAATTGTCCCCAAAACCTAAGACAAACCTAATGCACTGTATCTAAGAGGAGATTTTAATTTGGGATTAGGTACCAAGGCTTTTCTGATAGACTGAAATATTCATCTATATGCTTGGTTGAGACTTTTCCGTTTATAGCATTGTTTCATAGTTTTAAAATGCTGAAAAAACATTTGAAAAAGACTAAGAAACATATTTCCTTTTTTTTCTTTTAGATTTTGCATTTGCAAATAATGTAGACAAGTAAGTGATTTTTTGAATTTTACTTTTAGTACCAGATTATAATTGTGTTCACCCCCTAAATTATTCTCATTTTTCAAAATAGATTTTAATTAAAAAAAATGGCTAACTCTTCAATAGGTAGGGAAAACTTTTATATCTTTATATGATGAGTTTAAACTATGTATTCATGTTTGACATATTTAGGTTTTTAATATTACTATAACTTAAATGAAAGTGTGATTTGATGCATAAAAAATAAACCTTAAGAATTATTAGCTATTACAAATAAGGATTGTATTTACCTTCCTTGTTTACTATTCCCCTAAATAAGCCCAGTGAGAGCACTTATTCATATTTTATATTCATTGGAATTTACATTTTCAAAAGCAAATACTTAAACTATGAAAAACCTTTGAAATTCATCAATATTGATGAATTTAAAAATCATTATTTACTCTCTTTTAATTTTGCCCCTAGAAATTCTTTCTTTGGATTCAGTGTTGAAGAATATTATCCTCAAGTACATTTATAAAATATAGCATTATGTAGAAAAATAAGAACTTTCTAATAAAAGAAAGTAGTATGCATATGTGATCTAGGAATATTTTAATCATTTCATATTGCACTGATTTAAAACATGAATGCATAAATGTGTAAGACCTAAACTGTAATAGCTCATCCCAAATAGTCAAAATTCTATTATTAAAATAAACACTACATACCATAAAAATAGTATTACTTATCCTGAAAGTTACTCACCAGTAGAGCCCAAAAGTTATTTGCTAGTGGTATTTTACTACAAATGACATTTTAAAATATGGCATTGAGTCATTTAAATTAAAATGTAATTTGGGTTTGATTTTTTTTTACTGTCATAAATGCCATTTTGCAGAACTGTGTTTGATGACCCAGAAGATGCTGTTTTTGTAAGGGCCATGAAGAGATCGATGATGGCTATTACATCTCTGAATTGGGACACAGTTCCAACACGAGAGGAAAAATACCTTGAAGAGAAAGGCACTGAACCCCCTCAAATGCTCACTATCATGCTGAGATAACCCCTGGTATTTCTAGAAATCCTAGTGGTTTATCTGCATACTAAACCTTTCTGTGATTTAGCATAGTGTATATTTTGTGTTATTTGAAACATTTAAATATAAACAAACACCAATAATGTAAAATAATTACTACATTTTTGTTGGCAAAAAACATGTACATAGAAATATACACAAATCATAACTGCTCAAGTGAACACATTTTCCAACAGTGAAGCCATTTGTGTAACTGGCACACTAGAGTAAGAAACAGAACATTAAAGGCCCTCTAAACTCCTCCTCCTTCTTGTCACCTGTCCTATTACCCATTACTACCCACCCTTCAAAAGTAATCACTGTCCTGATCTTTAAACCATACATTGTGCCTGTTTTTGAAAGGCATATAAATGGAATCACAGAAGTTGAATTATTTTTTGTTTGGCTTCTTTTACTCAACACTGTAAAATGCACCTATACTGTTGCTAGTAGCAGTAATTCTATTGTTCTCAGTGCTGTAGAGTATGCCATTATATGACTCTACCACAGTTCATTTAGCCAGTCTTCTGGTTTTTTAGTCTCACCTTTGGAGGCCTTTGTCAGTTCTGTGTGTGGGCTAATGATCTGAGCTTGGGTAGCCAGAAGAATTCTGCTGGAGGAAAGAGAAACCAGAAAAACTTTCAGTAGTATCCTGGGAACGAGAAACAAAACTGGACAGGTAACTCAAACATATTGTTGGTTTTCTCCAGCAAAGTTAAAGAGCTGGGTCAAAAGCTTATAAAAAGGAGAATGATGCTTCCCCCTATATGATGGTGCTTTGAACCATCACATTGTGACATAGACACCATAGAGGTAGGGCTGGAATCAAAACAGGCAAGAGAGGAAAACCCTAGAGCAAGCTTGTCCAACCTATGGTCCGCAGACTGCATGCAGCCTAGGACAGCCCAATACAAGTTTGTAAACTTTCTTAAAGCATTATGAGTTTGTGGGTTTTTTTGCAATTTCTTTTTTAGCTCATCAGCTATTGTTAGTATATTTTGTATGTGGCCCAAGACAATTCTTTTTTCAATGTGGCACAGGGAAATCAAAAGGTTGGACACCCCTGCCCTAGAGGGAGTAGTGGATTGTCAGCATCACTGAGAATCTGCAATATCCTTTTACTTGTGGTCACCTGCAATTCTGTGCAATTCCAGAGTCTGAAATACAGGTATGGTCTTTGGCAGAAGGTTGCAGCTGAAAGAGTTTGACATTGATCTGGGTGAGTGGCTGATTATCAGGGCAAAAGTGATGGGGTCTGGCTTCCAAGCTTAGGTCATAGAATGGAATTGCTCTCTTGCTTTCTCTCCTGGATCATTTATTCTGCAGGAAACCAGCTGCCATATCATGGGGACACTTAAACAGTCCTCTGGAGAGGTCCCTGTGGTGAGGAACAGAGAGGCCTCCTCCCAAAGCCAGTAAGAAACTAAGGCCTTCTGCTAACAACTTTGAGTTGCAAGCCATCTTCCAGACCCAGTTATCCACCTTGAAAACACATCCTCCAGACCCAGTTATCCACCTTGAAAACACATCCTCCAGACCCAGTTAGAGACTCAGCTGACTAAAGCCTTGGCTGAAAACTGTGGCACCCTCCTGAGAAACCCCAAGCCTAAACCACCCGGTTAAGTTGCTCCTGTATTTCTGGACTGCAGGCACTGTATTTGATAATACCGGCTGAGAAGTTTTGGAGTATTAGTTACACAGTAATAGGTAAGTAATACAATAGCCCAGCATAATCATGGTGCTAGAAGTATTTGTGGTAGGTAAGGGTGCCTTGCGAATCTCTGGCAAGCTAGGAGAAAAGACTCACAGCCAGTCTTTAAGGGTTCTTGAATAAGGCCACACCATTAGCAGCAGAAAACTAACCAATATTCAATGAGCAGTTCTTGGCATGCTACTGCATCCATTGTAGAACAGAGAGCCTGTCCATTAATGATCACATGAGGGTTTGATCAAGGCTACTACTCATCATGAGCTGAGTATATCAGACCCACTAAACCATAATGTTGGGTGGGCATAGCAATGATCCATTTCATGATAGAAATGGTATATATTTGGGATCAGATTTAATCTGGCCTAGGAGTTGCATCTGAAGTATTAATTTTTAATTAGAATGTAATAAATGAAGGATAGGATATTGTAATCTCCAAGTTTATCACTAAAAGGTAGTAAAAGAATCGGTAGTCAGGTATTTTGAAGTCTACAATCACTGAAAAGGATAAAAAACTTATTCCAATCACAGAAATATAACTGGAAAATTTTAATGGCCTTTTTAGGGAACTAAAAGAAGTATGTTTAGTTTGTATGAAAAGATTCACTTTACAATGCACTCAATACTAAATGTTTTTATTCAATAATGAAGGGTGACTAAGTGGCTGTGATTGGAAAACAGTATTATATAAATACCATTTGGGGAGAAACACAAAATAGAGAAGACATGATCCTTACTTAAGTAACCTAAAACTCTGCCAAAATGGAACACACAACTGAGAGGGTGCTTTTAATTAAATTTTTTTTTTTTCCTTTAAACAACCGAGATCCATTTAAGCTGGCTCAAGTGAAAGCATATTTGTTTCAGGACCCACTGGGAGATCTCATGATTAGGACACAGAAAACACTGATTGATACATACTCGTAGATCTGAAAGGGTAGTGGCTACAAGCTAGGGCTCTGGAACCAGGGCTAGCTTAACTCCTCTACTAACTAGTTGTTACCTGGACAAGTTAGTTATCCTCTCTAGGCTTTCATTTCCTATTATTTAAAATAATAATTATGGTTCTTTCATGGAATCTCAAGGTCTAAGTTAGATAATGTATGTAAAGTGTTACAGTGGCTTTCTCAAAGGAAATGCTTAATATATGCTAGTTAATACTGCTATTCTTATCCTAAGAGCAGTTGTGCCCTTTAGGGACAGTACCTGGTATCAGACTACATTTTTCCTTCCCACCACCCCAACCAAATTCATGTGCTGCAATTGAGTCCCTAGTGAGAAGGCCTTTGGGAGGTAATTAATTGGGTCATGACAGTGGAGCCCTCCTGAATGGAATTAACACTCTTACAAGAGCCTAGCTTGCCCTCTTCCTGCCATGTGAGGACATAGCAAGACTGCCCTCTGTAACCCAGGAAGAGGGCAGATTATGAACTTGATTATGCTGGCACCCAGATCTTAGACTTCTAGCCTCCAGAGCTGTGAGAAACAAATGTTTGTTGTACAAGCCACCAGCCCAAACTTGGGACACCTGGTCTATTAGTCAGGGTTTTCCAGAGAAACAGAATCAGCTGGGTGTTTGCAGAAAGAGAGAGCTATTATTTTAAGGAATGGTTCATGCCACTGTGCATCTCGCAAGTCCAACATGTATAAATAAGGCAGACTAGAAATTCAGGCATGAGTTAATGTTTCAGTCTTGAGCTCAAAGTCCACAGGGCAGGACAGCGGGCTGGCTGGTGTGTGTGTTGAGGTTTACTTTTGTCTGTACAGCTGTTGGTGTGTCCATGTTGCTGGCTTCCTCAGTTCGGTGGCTGGGATATATGAGGCAAAAAGAAAACCCAGAGAACCAAGTGTCACTGACTAGATCCTGAGGTCTCTAGTAGGTCTATCTTCTTCTGTTAGTTTTATTTATAAAGTCCATTGTTTTTAGTTTTACTTATTGAAATGTATAGGGAAAAGTATGTCTACTCCATCTTCCCCAAAGCAGAAGTGTCCAGATTATTATTTTTTAAAGATTTATGTTATTGTTTTTGGCAGAGGCAGAGAGAAACAGAGGCCGAGAGAATGGGGAAGGCCCAGAGCAGTCTCCAGAATTGTACACCATCAATTTTCAACATGGTTTCGTTCCACCCATGTGGGCGGGGGCTGCACAGAGTGGGAACTGGGTTGGGGGCCTCCTGCATGGGAAGCATGCCCCCTCAAGCCAGGGGCCTAACAGGATGGGGGGTGAGAACCAAACTGGGGGCCTCTCATATGGGAAGCATACCCCAGTTCAGCATATGGGTCTGCACAGGCCAAGGCTAGAATTCGATCCTCAAACCACAGGGCTGTAAAGCTAGTGCTTAACCTACTGAGCCATTCTGGCTTTCCCCCAGATAATTTTTTTTTTTAATATAGCTAAATGTTTCCTTTTGTGACTTCTGGGTTTAATATCAGACTTAAGAAGGCCTACTTCATGCCAAAGTCATTAAGAATTCTACTGTGGTTTCTTCTGGAATAATTTATTTTTTACACTTAAATCTTACCCATATGAAATCATCCTGAGATTAAGCAGTTTTGTATGAGTTTATCAATTAACTAGCAACACTGTCCTGAGTTTGCCAATTATGTAGCTTACCTGAATTATTCTAGATGAGTTGTGATCACCATTTAAAAAGATGCCTCCATCTATTTATAAAATTAGAACTTTGTCTTTAAATGATGTAGAAACAAGGTTACAGCTACCTTTCTAGGGGTAAGTATCTCCTGTTCATTCATCTACTGAAAAAGTTTTAGAAGGAAAAAGTAATTTGCTTTTTACTAAATTAAGATCTTGCTTTTTGTCCATGCAAGTAATAACTTAATAATATAAGATGTATTGGAATAGTTAAGACTATTCTAATCCTTTAAGTCCTACTTCTGTTTGGAAAAGTTTCTTAATGGCATACTGAAAATAATCCAACATGATAAAAAAATAAGTAACTGGATGACTACCTATTTTGATGGTGTTATAATGCAAACATCTATTTTAGGTTATTTATAACAAAAGAACCAGCCTCATATTCTCTTAAGTCTCATTTTATGACCATCTCTTCCCTGAAACACATTCCCAGAAATTTTGATATTGACATGGTTTATACCTGTCCCTTTTGGCTGATGTAAAAGTATCAGTTAAAGTGGGGTTAGAGTTCTAATTTGTATCAACATTCATTTCAATGAAGGGGGAAATTACCTGTACATTGCCAAATCTCTTGATTTTCCTATTTCCTGCTTTTTCAAAATAACTTATCCAAAGATAGAGACCATAATGATAAGATGAAATGATGTCAACACACACACACACACACACAACCATTAAAAATCATGGAACTAGGGAATCCAGGATGGCTCAGTGGGTTAAGCGCTCACTTTGCAGCCCCGGGGACCAAGGATCGAATCATGGCCCCAGCCTGTGCACACCCATATGCTGAGCTGGGGTGTACCCCCAGTTCAGTTCTTGCTGGGACCTCTGTGGGAGGCTCCTGGCCCAGTTTCTGCCCTGGGCAGCCCCGTGCCCACCTATGGAATGAAACTATATAGAAAAACCGATGATGTGCAACTATGGAAACTGCTCTGGGCCCTTCCCCTTCTTTCTGTCTCTGTAACTCTCTCTTTCTCTGTCAAAAATACAATAAAAATAAATCTTAAAAAAAAGAAAATACCATGGAACTCAGGTAAGAAACATATTTGTGGGCAAGGGTATCTTGGGAGGACTATTTTACCACCCAAAGTAAATGTTTACCTATTATGTAAATGAGATACCTCGATAAATGAAGGGAGGCCTGCCATTATTGACAATGTCAAACAAAATCTACTTGCTGAAATCATCATAACCAGTTATATCCCTTAATACTGAATTTACTCACATGACGTTTTCCTAAAGCAGCATGGTATACCGATGGTGTGCAAAAGATGTATGCATTTGGGCAAGGAGAAAAGTAACTGAGTATAAGGAAAATGAATCAGCAAGGTAGAAGAATATGATTAGTGAAGTGAGGTGAGAATTCTAGTCATTTTGATTTGCAATTGTACATATTAACATAATTATTACTTTGTTCTCCAATATTTGCTGTTTCCTAATATTTGTTAAGTTCTCTAGCACTTCTTTAATATTTGCCACCCCCTGACTGTAATAAACTATGAAACAAGATATGAGGTTTTTATATTAATAGGCACAATTTATTTTACAATCAACATAAGAAATTATGAAATGGTGCTATCTTCAACTATCACACTCTAATTATGTTTAAATACTGCACACTCTAAAAACTGATGCCAGAACATTCTATAAATTACACTTATAAATCAGTTTCTGGACAGGAAGGGTCACATTAAAAGCTAATAGGAAGATAAAAGTCAGCCTTTCAAGTGGAATACGGCACATGAATTAGTTTTATAATAATTGTGGAAATAGTATCTTTAGCCATTATTTAGTCAGAAATTTCATGATACATTTTTTTTTAAGTGCACATGCTGAGATAACTCTGGCAATGCCAGAAATCTGACATTTCTAAAGGTCCAAATACTGCAGATAAAACATCAGTGCAGGATCTACATAAAGTTCAGACTGTTCAAGATAATTTTATAGAAAACTGTAATAGGCTGAACTACAACAAAGATACTTTAATATACAGCCTTTCTTCATTTTGTTACACCCTAAGAAGCAGAACTCTACTACTCTAGATGCTATTTATATGTATTTTATTTACATATAAGTTATGGTTCTTTTAACTACCCATGTTGGTGGCTATAAAAGTTCTTTACTGAAAATTCCATTTCTTCTACACCTGTTCTGCGGGCCCCTTTGTTCCCAAGAGCCTGTATTTCTTAAGGGGATTAATTTTCCTCTGAAAACAATTGCTGGAAAACTGGCTTCAGAAAGGAAGTAGAAAGGTTTCTCCTATATTTTGGGGAAAAAAAAAAAAAATTCCCCTAGGACTATCTGTCCAATTATAGAGCAGAAACCACTAGGAAATTGGGACACAGTAGATAGAGCTTTGCTAGAAAGCACCTATTCTATGAAGTCCTGCCACAGTGCCTTGCAGGTACCACAAGGCAATGAGGACACAGTCACACAAGTTTTCCAGCTGCAGGCACTTGTTTTCTTCTACTCCTCAGACACCTGTGGGCCTGACGTAGCATCCCGTGAGCATTCCAGCCCAACATCACATGCAAGAGATTCTTTCTCTCCTTCCACAGCATCTTTAGGATGGCAGTCCTCGTGGGAGACTGTGGTTTCAGCCTTTGGCTGCTCTCTATTAACACAATTAGAACCCACATCGAGTTTGCCATCTGATAAAAAGAAAAAAAGAAAGTCATTTTGTTTCGAGCCTGTGCCAGATACTCTACTAAATGCTGTATGTGTATTAAATGATTTAATCTTTATGACAACCACATGAGGTAAGTTATTATCTCTATTACCATTATTGTATAAATGGAGAAACTAAGAAGAGAGGGGGTTTGGTAATTTGAAATTTCACAGCTAGTACATAACAAAACTGGCATTGGTACTCAGGTCTCTAGCTCCCAAAGCAAGGCTTTGAAATCATGGTTGTTGTCTGGGATCTCACACAATTCTCATTCAAATAGAGCCTTGCCCTGAATTAGCTTGTGAAGTTCGAGGGTAGATAATTGCCTGCACAAAGATGTTGCCTTACCTACAAAGCGGGGGATAGAGCCTATTGTACATTTGTAATGAATAACGGTATTTGCAAATAAAGGTATTTGTAACACTTAGAATAGTGTGTGGAGCATGCTCATGTAGAACCAGTGGGAGTTCCCACTTCACCCACAATTCTATGCTCACATGTCTTGTGTAGAACATGAGCAGCTGTTATTCACCACCCTCAACAAACAAGATGCAAGTTTCATCCAGAAAGCAGGAGAAAGCAAGACAGTGCAAAAGCCTGACTTTCCTCTTAACGGTATATTTATACAAATTAAGTTTAATTTTGTACAAATTATGTAATCACACTCATAGTGTGTCTCCACCAAGTGGTAAAGGGGACATGGTTCCTTGGGAGGGTGAAGTTAGAAGTGTTCGGTTTCAAGGTCACCTGGGAAACTTTTTCACATGACTTGCACTTCCAGAATGTAGGATATATTCCCTGGGTTGCAGTGTAGAAATGGGGGTGGTTTTCCTCTTCTCTATTTGAATAATTGCTAAAGCAACTCACTCTTTCTGATGAAGATGAGTCATACACCTCATCAGGGAGGGAGACAGAAAAATACTATGGAACTTACTGCCCTGACACTTGTAGAAAAAAAAATTTAATCTGTACATTATTAGATCTGTAATTTAATTTGTAATTCACAAGTTTGTTCTATAATTTCACCCGCAGTTTTATAATGAAAAAATGTAAAAGCTTCTAACCTTAAAATCTTTGGGTAGCAATTATGGGACATTTAATTATTTCCTTATTCAAAGACCATAAAATCCTTTATGAGTAAAATATAAATTAATGCTCATTAAGAGTCCCACTGTTCCACAGCAATGTCAGAAAGTAGAAGATGGCATAAACTACATCTTCAGAATTTTGCCTTCTGTTTTCCAGTAACATCTAGGCTGACTATATTCTATACATTATCCCAAGGATTCAAAAGAGGTACCCATTTGAGTTTGAGTGTAATCTTTATCTTGGTCACCTTCAAGCGTCCTGGTCCCCAGAGAAGACTCAGTTCCCATGTGCTCTGTGTTCATGCCATCTATCATTCCTCTCCCCACTGAGAAGCAGAATGAGCTCGATTTTTATATACATACTGTTCTCCTCTTCACTCTTTTCTTTGGCAGACTCCAATCGTTGTTTCTCATAAATGTCCTTGAGATTCTTACAGATTTTCTTATGCGCAAACCAATGTGTTTTCTGGCAGGTCTGATCGCAATATATTACCTGAAAGCAATTGTAAGTTTATTTTCAAGAGCTGTGATTGAAGGGTTTTCCAATTATGACATTAAACCAAAAACTATAAAATGTTAAATTTTCTGTACTTCATTTTAAAACCATGATGGGTGGTTGTATGTTGATTTAATATATTTTTATTTATTTTTATTTTTGACAGAGAGAGAGAGATACAGAGACAGAGAGAGAACTGAACTGGGGGAGCTCCCAGTTCAGCATATGGTTCCACATGGGCCGGGGCCGGGATTCGATCCCCAGTCCCTGGCGCTGCAAAGTGAGCGCTTAACCCACTGAGCCACCCCGGCTTCCCCTGTATGTTGATTTATATTGGTGATTATTTAGCTTATACCTTATAACAATAACAGACATATAAAAAAAATGGTCTACCAAAGATTCTAACAAATGATTTACCTAAGAGCCTACTATTTGCCAGGACTGGTACAGTACAATCACAAAGAATGTATCATTGTAACCGCAGAGGAAGCTAGGGTCAAGAAAGAGCAGGATGGGGCAGCATGGAGAGGGAGGCAGACAGCTAACAACATAATTTATATCCTAGTACAGGATGTAACAGCAATGGGAGCACAGAGGAACCAGTGACTCACTCTAGCTGGAGGAATCAGTAGACAAAGAAATGGGTAAGAAGCATTCCCAGTGCAGGGAATATCTTGTATAAAAATGCAGAAACAGGAAAACGAGTGGTATGTTCAAGGATGCAGACTCGAGAAATTTGTGTAAATGGAGCTTATATTTTTGCAAGATTACACGCCAAGCATTGTGCTAGGCCTTATACGGTCCCAATTCCTCCTTGCATCCATATAATTTCCCTTGTGATCACTAAGCTCTTTCCACTGAAAGGGAGGAGAATTGACTTTGAATTTGGCCATGTGATTTGTTTTGGCCAAAAGGAGAAGACAGTATGGCGATTTCAAGAGTCCTTTTGTGTTTTTATTTACAACATGCTCAGCCAGGCCTGCTGGCCCAAGAAGGGTGAGTGACACATGGAACAGAAGTGCCTGGTTGAGACCAGCCAATCGCAAATGTGGGAGAAATAATGACTTGTTTTAAATACTGAATTTTGGGGTGTTTTTAATATGTAGCAATACATATCCAACGTAGGTGGTATCATTTAAGTCTCACAACTCTAGCCTCATTTCACACCTAAAAGAATTGAGGCTCCAGTATGTACATAATTAAAGAAGGTAAAGCTGGAGAAGTAGGTTACAGCAAAATGTGATGAGTGACAGCAGAAAATGCTGAAGAATGTCAACCTTAAAAACAATAGGAAATCAACATTATCTATAGGGTGAAATGAATGTATAGACACATGCATGTGTGCAATGTCTGAATGTAAGAAGAACACAACAAGTAGATATGTTCTTTACAAAGATAATTCTGGCAGAAGTGGGTAGTACAGTCCAGACAGCTTAAAGGTGACAGTCAACTTTTACAAGGAAGAGTTGATGAATTGATTGTAGTTAAAAGTTCGTATCAGAAGATTTAAGATTGTTTATGAATTGTCCTATTCTAGGTTCTTATATACAAACCAGCCTCAGTCCCCTATAGAAAACCTTCCTCTTATCTTGTTACCAGTCATTCATTTATTCACATCTTTTCTTTCTTTGGGTAGTCAGCACAGAAGTTGAGACAGCCTGAGCATCTGGCCGAAGATATAGCACAGAACTACAGTTACACCATAGTTCTCTTCCAAAGTACTTGTAAGTTTTAGATGCAATATTTTATATCCAACTATTGGAATGCATTAGAAAACCAATGTCAACTGTTACATTTATAGAATATTAGAATAAAACTCAATGATTAACTTGGATAAAATCTAAACCAGATGTCAACGAACTTCAAAGAACTACTTTCTTACCATTTTGCATACTGAACATCTTTTACTTGCTCCCTTTTCTCCGCAGGTGGTACAGAATTCAACATCCATAAAACCTACTTGACCAGTGATGGCTTGGGTCAGTACAGAGAATGCAGTGGGATCAGAACCCTAAAGTGAGTATAAAGAGAAGAGAAAGCACTCTGAAATCACCATGGCAAGACTACTGAGATGACATTCCATGAACAATGCTGCCTAAAAGCAGACATGAGAGAGACAAAATCATTAAGACTGGCGACTACACAGGCTATGACTTCCAGTATACCTTTTTCTACACAAAGAATATGGGCGGTACATCATGGCTACAAATATTCAAAGAGAAAAAAACTGTCCCTATTCTAGAATAAAAGTATTTTCCAATTAGGATTATTCAATAAGCCCACAAAGACTTTAGATACAGAACAATGAGCTCAGAATGGAATTTTCTTAGAACATTGTTTTACACTGTTCTGTATACTCAAGATAATCAAACAAAATATGTAAAAAATTTGATAAGTTTTTAAAAGTAACACTTATTTTGAAACTGTCATGATCCTCCTGAAAACAAACACTAATAAGAACTGGGTTTCTTTTCATATTAAAGTACTAACAGTTCTTATTTGGAATTAAGATAGTGTAATGGTGAGGAGAAAAAAAAATTGGTGAAATGAAATCTCAGATACTAGATATTTAAATTGATAATTGCACTAAAAATGAAGATCTAAGGCAGTTATGCTCAAATGATGATATACATCAGAGAAAACTCAGATCAATATGCCATCCCATACCTTCTGAATGAGAATCTCTAAGGACGTGGTCCATGTACCTGCATTATTAGAGGTAATTCTGAATCATACTAAAAGTCTGAGAATCACTGGTACTTAATGTTACAATAAACACTTATTAATCAATATAATTATTTTGCCCCAAAGTAGAGTGATGGATTAGACAACAGTGTAGTTCAGAAACTGAAGATAAAACTAGAAGATACTCTGCTAGAAGCATGGCTATTAATGTAAACTACTTAGAAAAATAATTGATGGGACCGTTGGGTGACCACATAGAATCTTTCTTGCCACTACTGAATGACAAGAACTCTTGCTTGTTATATAAAATCTTGTCCCCTGCTTTCTTAAATAAGAATCTGTTTAGGTACCAAAGCTCCATTCATGAAAGACATTCAGCCTACAAACACAATACTGTATTCAATGTATCCTATAAAATCAGAGACATTAGCTAACCTTTCAGAAGCTAAAATATAACTATGAACTGATAAAGCAAAATAGCTTTAACGGTATAATTGGTTATAATACTGGAGCAGCATTTCTTTTTTTTTAAATATATATTTTTTTTATTTATTTTTGAGAGAGAGAGAGAGAGAGATACAGAGACAGAGAGAGAACTGAACTAGGGGAGCTCCCAGTTCAGCATATGGTTCCACACAGGCCGGGGCCGGGACTTGATCCTTGGTCCCCAGCGCTCCAAAGTGAGGGCCCAACCCACTGAGCCATCCCGGCTTCCCCTGGAGCAGCATTTCTTAAGTGCAGCCACGCCTCACTTCCTGCTGAAACTTGTGATAGGCAGAAGGCCGAATGACATGCTCAGCAAAGGGAATCTTAACTTCTGCAGTAGTGGACAGGCACCGGCACTGTCAGAAAGGGACAGAGGTGAGCCTCACGGAAGCCAGGAGAACCACCACGTCATGGGGAAAGGTTAGCTGTGCTTTAAGGCTTATACACTTGCAGTATGAGGAAGCCCACTAGGAAGTCAAACGTAGCTGTCTGGGACAGTCACAACCACAATCATTCTGGATAACTAAAGTTTCCCACAGCACAGAACATGTAACTCTTAAGAACAAAAATTTTGGGGAAGCCAGGATGGCTCAGTGGGTTAAGCGCTCACTTTGCAGCGCTGGGGACCAAGGATCAAGTCCCGGCCCCAGCCTGTGCGGACCCATATGCTGAACCGGGGGGTTCCCCCAGTTCAGTTCTCTCTCTGTCTCTGTATCTCTCTCTCTCTCTCTCTCTCTCTCTCTCTCTCTCTCTCTCTCTCTCTCTCTCTCCTCTCTCGTCAAAACAATAATAAAATAAATAAAAGAGCAAAAATTTTTTTAGAGAGAAATTTTCCTAAACTGCATTAAATCCTATTTTATCTTAATAAATGTTTTCTCAATTGCTTAGATCACTAGGATAAGGAATCATTACACTCCATAAACTACATTATTCTATAATACAGGGCTAAGAGGATGAATTGCTGACCGTTCCACTGACCTGCTTTGACTCTTTTTTAAGTACTCTAGGCTATTATTTTTAGTTTTTCTGATCCCTCCTACCCAAAGGTAGAATGTCTACTACCTCTTGTTAGTGCTGGAAATATTCCATAGCAGCCATTGTTTCTTTGACAGCCATTCCCCCAACTTCCTTACTGATAGAAGCCTAACTCTATTCGGTGCAGCAGTGTTTAGACCAGCCAAACATACCCACTTTGCCAGATGCCTGTGCAGCTAAGAGTGATCATGGGACAGAGGCAGCGTTTCTGGGGTAGCTTAAGTTTTCCAGTTGTAGATCCCTTTCTTTTTATTGCCTGCCTAGGACAGGATTGTGCGCATGGAGGAAGAGCATCAGAAGCCTTGCAACCATGAGGTCATAAGCATTCATATGATAATCTATATGGCTAAAGAATATTGAATGAAAAAATAAGAGAAAGTTTGAGTTCCCAATTTATTTTTGAGCCACTGTGCCAGATTGGGTCTGCCTACCTTCGGGCTTCTGAGTTCAAGTAAGTAAATATTAAAAAGGATAAAGTGTCTGTATGGGAAATCAGAGAGCGCGCTCATGCATAAATCATGCACAAACATGAGGTCATTTCGCTCAGGTCTTTCTTCTTTCCTGGTTCTGAACAAGTGCAGTCTTAATATATAAAGGAGTACCTGAAACCCATTTCTTATCCTGATATTTCACAATGACAATGCTGTAACAGTCTAGAGAAGGCAGAGAACTGACTTTATCAGAAGGGAGGACCCATGGATGGCACTAGTGTCAGCCTAAGATGCAAAAGCTGATAATGGATTTGATTGAAATATATACGAGCACAACTGGGATAGAGAAAGTGAACAGAAACATATGCAAAATAGTGAACTACAGGATACTCCTCAAATAAATAAGGGACAAAAATAGATTTTTTTTTTTAAGAATAGAAAATTTATAAAAGTCAGATGTATTAAGGTAGAATGTAAGAAGCTGGGATGTATTTTGAGATTGTTTATCAGGACATACAATGAGCTTTCCCATACTCATCCCTTCATATCTTCACTGACAGAAAACTTATCTACCTAGCCAATCAATTCCTACTTTCATCTAGTGGGGGACTTTGTACTGGTTTTTCACAAGCTACAAGTGAATATGTGTATGTGTGTGTATTACATAGTAGATGTGTACCCACTATTACAGGTTTCACAGAGGTATTTAAAATGTAAGTCTTCGGGGCGAGATCCAGGCCCAGTTCCTGCCCTGTGCAGCCCCGCCTACCTGTGGAATGAAACTATGTGAAAAAACCAATGATGTGCAACTATGGAGACTGGGCCCTCCCCCTTCTCTCTGTCTCTGACTGTATCTCTCTCTCTCTCTGTCGAAAAACAATAAATAAATCTTTAAAAAAAATAAAAATAAAAATAAAATAAAATAAAATAAAATGTAAGTCTTCACTATAACCATCTACATTCCAACATAGGGAAAAATTGTGTGTTAAACCACAGCTATAGCACTGGAAGAAAGGGACAGAGAGAAGGAAAATGAACAAACATATAAACAGGGTGAACAGGCAGACCTATCTCCACGTTTGTTCCTGAAATTTTTCTAAAATAATTATTTCTCGATGAATGAAGAAATCCTAAGAGAACTTGCCTTTAACTATATTAAATGTGGTAATTAGGTCTCACTGACAGAGTTAACTGAGTTATTAAGAACCTTACAATTTCAACAGGAGCAATGCTTCGCACCAGCTGCTGCAGAAGTGTAGCTTCACAGTAAGGGAATTTTCGGATACTTTCTCTAATGATCTTTTCTTGATATACTGGAAAGCCATCAGAAGGTCGTCCTTTTAGCAAGCTGAAAGACATTTTTAAAAACATAATAGGAGTTGACTCACTAAGCATTTCCTCTCAGCTAAACCCATGAACATTTAGTATTTTCTTCTTTGCTACATCAGATTTTCACTGTCTTCAAATCTCAATGATAGACTCAATTCAAACTGCTGTTCCACCTCCACGTTAGGTTCTAGGCCTTCTTCTCAGGTGTAGGGGCCCCAGAGAGGTATTTATAAAAGTGACCCCTGCCATAAAACACACTAGACACTGTTATCAGATTAGCTCCTTACTTATTACCATGTCCGTTGTTTGTACAAAGAATGAGAACTAACTCCAGGGCACACCCTTCTGACTCAGTTCACTTTTCTCAGTAAAACTATAGGAGGATTTGATGGCTGGTGGTCGGAGAACAAGGGTAACACAACTCTCCCAGGTTCAAGAATGAATACACACTGGGTGCCATTACGAATCCACAGCAGCAACCTACATACAGCACAGCACACCTATCCTCACACTCAGACCTGGGCTACGTTCTAAGCTGTCTGACCTCAGGCATGTGATTTAACCTCTCCCAACCTCAGATTCCTCACCTGTAATTGAGGATAACAAAAACATCATTGTAAAAAGCATGGAAGGGAATAATCACGCAATCTAAGTAGAAAATAGTCCCTTGTTTCCTCTAGATGAAATAAGATATCAATAACAACAACTTCTAAACAGCTCAAGTTTTAAATTTATAACAAGGCTTCATATAATATAGCATCATGTGGTTGAGTGTGTTTTATACACAACACAGTAAAAACAGTACCTTTTGATCAGAGTGTCTAGTTTATTCTCTCCATCTTTTAAGAAGTTAATACATTTCTGAAAGATACAGCTGATGTAATGCATTTTCATAGCCAACACTTCATTCATGTCTCTTTGCTTCATACATTTCTCACAAATCAAATCCATCACCTTGTAGCATTTATTCAGAGTTGCTTCTTCTGCTAGCAGAGGATTCTCATTTATAAGCATCACAATCTAGAAGAAATTCTAGTGAGCTTAGAAATTCCATAAGACTTTTCCATGTAAAAATTAAGTAGTCAATTTCAGTTGATTTCAAAAAATTACCAAACAGTCTTCCTTACTGTCACATACTTACTATGTTAATTCAAATTAGAATTCAAATTGCCACTGATCAAAGTTATAAAACTAATACAGAAGGACGCTGATATTGTGGAATATCTTGATTCTGTATGTCAAAGTTACCATGTGATTTGACATGTAGCTAAAACAGAATGTGGCATGCCACTTGGAGTCATGGTTTTAGTGTCTCTCTTGAAAGCACTTTTACTAAAGATGAACATGGCAGATCTGCACACCCTTTATATAATTAAATCAATGAGCAATCACTACTTTTAGTTAACATTATTGAGCTTTAGAATATTATGGTGAGAACTACTATTCCCATTACTTCCCGTTAAATGCAAGGAAATGAGATTTTTTTACAGAAAGGAGTCTAAAAATAAAAGGTGTATTGTTTTCTGATTACCTATATTTATCTGTGGAAATTTTCCTAATACATTCTAATCATACAGTGATGAGAACAGGTCAAAGAGGAAAGTAAAATAGTTTTAAAAGTAGGAATATTAGAGAGTTTTTAAATTTGATGCATCATGAGTCCCACACTTCCCACTTACTCACAAAGCAACCTCAAATTTCATGTAGTAAAGACCTTTCTCTTTGGGTAGGGGGCTATTTATAGGGTACATTATCTGAGCAGGTCTGCAAAGGGCAGCTATAAATAGCCATGGTGACATAACAGTAATGTAAATGTGTGTAACATAGGCATGATTATATGCACAGAGCAGAAAGTTAATCAGTATTTGTTAACCTATGTCTCACAGCTAAATATATCCTCAAAGATGTAAATGTTAGGGAACAATAGGTAGCCAATTTCATGAATTACATCCTTTTCTTTAGACATCAAGAAAGATTTTAAGTAAAACCCAGGTCTTAACATCCTACTTGGAAATTTAACATAGGTTAAATAAAAGTTCTTGTGAAATTAAAATATAATATTTACTTATTTTTGACACTACTAAATTGATATATAATCTAGTATTTTACTTAAAATATAGTATTCAATAATAAATCATTAGTGGTCATGAACAATCAGAATCCCTGCTGGTCAATTTGCTGATAACTTTTCCTACCATAACATATACATTAAAAAAAGGTTTTCAAGTTAATAGACTACTTATATTTATAAATACTCTTTAGGCAGTCAACTGCGAACATTTGAAGCTATTTGATAAATATTTTTGTATACAGCATTTATAATCACTGCATAGAGTCTTAAATTTACATGTAAGAATTCTTCAAAAGTGTCTCAAATAAAATGAAGATTAGTGATCTTTTTGTCTGTGAAGATGTTAGGCTTAGTTTATTTTATAATACACAGCAATATATACAAAGAAAAGTGATACATAACCACAGCTCTACCATGAACTTATTGAAACATTGCCATAGCTACACAAAAAAGAATAATACTTGAACTAGTTTCCTTTGATTTCTGCAGCATTATAAAGTAATGCATTATAAAGAAAGCCCTTATTATTAATTACTGAAGAGGAATAAATATCTTCTTGTAGGCCTAAGAGCCATATATATCTCATCTCCCAACAAATGGCTACCTCAGACTGTGTATATATAGTGGCATTTTGAATTTTTCTTATTTTTTAAATCTTATTTTTTTTAATCACTAAATCAACACTCACAGGCTTAAAAATTATGTTAGCAATCAAAAATGGGATCACTCGCGCACATCTGCCTCGTGACCACTTATGACACCCTGCTCAACTCTGTTGTCATTTTTTCCTGTGACTGGTTTTGTCTTTTTAACCTCTGTATTCTGGGCATCAGCACAATCCCCCAAGTCCCTGTTGAAATCAAACATCTTTATTACTATAGCAGCTACTTAACCTCCACACAATTGTAGCTGTGTTAGGTGTACTGTAGCAAAAAGATTAATTGTGTATTGAGGAGGATTTCTGTGTGTACTTTAAAAGGTCCTTAATTTTATAGAGTGGCTGCTAATTACATTTTTATTGTGATTATACGAAGACCAACGCCAGCTTGCAAAGGGGTAAAGCAATGGAAACAGGCCACCACAAAAGCAATTGGGGAGCTTTTATCTGAAGTGTGGATAAAAGAAAGGCTTTCAAGTGAATAGACTATTTATATTTGTACCTACAAAAAGCAAGGTCTGGTCTGAAGGAAGGTACTATAATCAAAGAGTAGTCTCTATTATAGGACCAAGTGCCCTAAAAATATACAATGTAGGCTATTTCAGTTTACATTCCTTGATAATTTATTGCCTGTACAAGTATGCCCTTAATCTAATTTAATCAAAACATATGAGTTTAAAGATAATTGGAGGTTTAATAATTCTTAGGACAATTGATTCAAAATGTTTACCTTTCATGGTCATTTTGACTTTGGGGAAGGGCCAGAAGTCACAGAGTGCCAGATCTGGTGAAAGTGGGTTGAGAACACACCATGATGTTTTTATTTGACAGATATTTCTGTACCAGAAGGGACGTGTGACCTGAATCAATTCAGAACACTGAGGCAGCTACAACAGCCCAACTAAAGACACTCACGAAAGAGGGCTTCTAGAACCGCTTCAGAAAGTGGTAAGAATGATGGAATAAGTCTGTTCAAAGCAAGGGGGGAGTATTTTGAGAGACATTAATGGCAATGTGTGTTTTACCATAATAAATGCTTTTTTTTAATTGTAATATTCAGCATATTTTTTGATCAGACCCTGTAATTACTAGAAGAACTGAGTTGCTTAAAAGCATCAAATAACAACTTGCATTTAAAAATGTGCTCATGATTACATCTCAGCACATTTCTTGGAGGGATAATTACTGTAGTAGATGCTGTTGGCAGCCCACCCAGATCCTCTGTACCAGGCCTGTACACCAGGTCCCAGCTACTGGGAGTGTTGGCAGCTATGGGCTCTGAGCTGCCTCCTTCCCCAGGGAGTTGCCTTCATTCAAAGGGAGCCTCCTGACTTGGTACTATTTGGGAGGCTGTCCTTCTCTTCTGGGGACACGCCTCAGCCAATGACTGATATGAAAGCCTGGCTCCCCTGCCTCTCTGAAGTCATCAACGGTCCAGAGTTCCTTACGAGATGAAGTGGAAGTTAGGCCTCTTTGCCTGACTTTCCTGCTCTCTGGCCTGTACTCCTGACTCCCTTCCCAGTTTCAGCTGATAGGACTCCTTCATTGTCAACTGAACAAGAGACCACCGCAAGTTCTGCATCCTCCAACCCAGTCCCAGCTGACTAGGACTCTATATAGTCAGAGCAGTTTAAAGCCTGAAGCCTTATTTAAATAAGAAGCCAATACAATAAACACGACACTACCTTCACAGGATGAAGATTTGTTGTGGTGATGATTTTGTGCAGGGGGCCTGCCAACTTAGGGGGCAGTTTTGGTTCTTTATCCAGTCCCTGGGGTTTAGTGTAATAATCCAGTCTCTCTCGAGGAAAGAAGTTGTTGATTACAGTCACACAATCATGTTGACCTTTTAATAGCAAAACAGGAAATTTGTTATTTTATTACTCAAAATAAGACATTTTCCAATTTTCCTTATTAATTATGTTCTCTGTCTTCTGGTGAGGTAAACATGTATGAGTTAACATCTTTAATTTTCAGGAAAGGATAGCAGAGGAGTGGGAGAGGTAACATGTTTTCGGGGGAATATTTGTGAAGTCAAGAAATAATCAGGTAAAGACACAGAATCCACAATATGTATGAAGATTGTATGGATTACAAAAAAGCAGTGTTCAACTTATAATTGACCATAAATATTTTATAAATGTTGCTTGAAGTTTATGTGTCTCTTCTCACCCCTACATTACTCCTCAACCACATCTGGCTTTCTTTATACAGAATTCAAATTTGTTCTCTGGAACTTTTTTCCTATGCTATTTATTATTCATACTAGTAAACTAATCTCCCTTTGCCTTGAATCTGAGAAAAGCTTGACCTCTTTGTGAAAGCAATCAGAGAAAAGGCTTTTGTTCCCATAAGCCTGGAATATACATTATGGCTTCTTACAGATTCTTGTGACACTTTTCTAAGCCATGCTTAATGGTAAAAATGGCGAAGTTGGTGGCCCAAATGTGTGTTTCTGGTGACTCCCCACTCCCCAGCTCCCTCTCCATTACTTCTTTGGAGCAAGGAGTGGCCACTGTGGGCCAGCAGGCAGAACCTGCAGGGCACATTTGCAGGCATGGACTCTTCAGGGTTCTCCAGAGGACAGACTTCTTCCTCCTCCCTGCCTGACCTGGGCTGAGGGACCAACAGTAGAGAGTCCTGGGGAGCAGGCCCAGACACTAGAGCTCCAAGAGTCGCCCTCCTTGGGAGGCCTGTGTGGCTCCTGCCCACTTATGCACAGACCTAGGGTGGTCTGCTTCATCCTGCCAACAGCATGTGACCTGCGGGGTGATTGCCCTGTGGGCCAGGTGGACCCTAGTGAAGCAGCTTCCTCATTGTCTCAGTAGAAGACAATACCTACTGGTTTGCTGGCGCTGGGCCCACAGGTGTAGAAACAGTGCCATTTCCCTCCACAGCTCTATGACCCTCTCACCTTCATCTGACTGCCTAGGACACACAGAGCAAAGTACTCAAGGGGATCAAGCATCTCGGAAGATTATGCTGTGTCTCCCACAGATGGCTTCTTCAGTGAGAAGTGTACTGACAGCATCAACCACAACCACAACCAAACTATAACCACAATCACCAAACAAGGACACTTAAATTCAGCAGACCAATTACAGTATGTAAACATACTTTCATGAACCAAAGAAAGATTCAAGGTTTAAGTCAACAGACAAACTGGAAGAGTTAATCCAGATTACTGTTTATTAAGAACTAAATAGTAATGTGGAAGATGAAGTAGACAATCTCAAAACAGAAAAATTACGAGATAGAAATCATCATGGAAGCAACAAGAGAGCTGAAAGACACATACAGGAAATGTAGTGAAAAAAAAAAATCCCAGAAAGAAAAAAAAAATTAATGGAGGCTAAATAATTAAACAAATGGCAGAAAAACATGTCCCTGCTTTGAAGGTAAAATTTAGTAATGCCCCTAATATCATTTTTGGTATTCAACGCTTTCTTAAGTACTGAAACATCAGTTTCTTTTTATTTTTGATCAGAAAGCTCCATTATATGGGGACTGTCTGGAAAAAAATCCAGCCATAAATGCCTCTGTTTTCCATATTACATGGCTGGATACTTTCCAGATAGCCCTCAAATATCTTGAGAAATCAAACAGTAAAGGATATATTAAGAATCTGGGGGAACCTGTTTAGAAAATGATAATCTTCAAGCAAAATGAGAGTTAAGCACATATACTGTAAGTGGCATATGAACAAGATAGCATCAAAATTAACACAGATAACTGTGTGAGAATTTAAAATTGTATGAAGATACTAGAGTAGATGAAGACAAAATTCATTGCTTCATTAAAGCACAGTCTACGTCAAGCTTTGTAAAAAAGACAGATGTTCCTACTGAAAAAAGTGTTATAAAACCACTCTTAAAAAAAATATGAGGATAGACATAGGAAGATTTGAAAATAAATTGGTGAAAGGAAAATGTAGAATTAGCTTGTAGTTACATCTTCTCATCAGTCCCCCAGTTGTATAGTCAAAAAATAGCCCTCTTAGCAGTCAGAATTAGTTGTACATAAAAATACCAGCTACCTAACAATGACACTGCTAGAGAACTAGGGGTTTCTTCTCACATTTGTGAGAAGAAAAAAAATTACTTTACTTTTTTCAAGATTAATCTTTTTTATTTTAAATAATACTTAGATTATTTTGACATTTTCACTAATATGATAATAATTTATGTTAGATATATGAGGGCTGTCCAGAAAACAATCCAGTCATTGCCAACATAAGAACAGTTGGTTACACGGCTTGATACTTTCTGGACAACCCTCATACATTTAGTTTATCTTTATAAATTTTACTTAATTTATATTAAAGTTTTTATAATTGAAACTATTAAATATTTTATTAATACTAGTTTTTAATTTATAAATTTTGAATACATACAAACAGTACTATTAATGTAGAAAATAAATGCTGGGGGCGCCTGGAACCAGTGATTTAGTTTGCTCCAGTGTTAACATCACTAAACTTGAGGCTTCTAGTTTGAATGAGCTCACTGAGTCAGTCCTGGGCAGGATTAATGAAAACACACAAGTAGACACATCCTAAAAATTTTTTTTTTTTTGCTTTTAAGAATAAACTAAAATTGAAACAGGCTTCCTCAATGAGAAAAAAAACATTTATAAAGGAATATAAATCAAATTTTCATTTGTAAAACCAGGATTTAGAAAAACTAGAGTAACGTCTACATATGATTGTGAGAAAAGAACAGCGATACAAGCATCATGAAATTTAGCCAAGATATGATTCACCTATCAGACAGGAAGACAGTTTCAGTTATGCTGAGGAGGACCTGTCACTAAAGCTTAAGTGAGAACAGATCTCAAGATGGAGCCAGTAAGGAGAGGAGGCAAAGAAGAACACCTTGAAAAGCAGAGATAACTAGAACGAGTGGAGACAGTATGACTAAGAATTCTACTGCTGACTATGAGAATTACTGAAAGAGAAGTAACACACTATGAGGTACGCTCTAATAACAGATTATAATAGTACTTTTAGTACCTTTTATTACTAAACTCTCTCAGCAAAGTTCACAGCTAGTGGCAGTGATGGAGGAGTTAAGGAAAGGCCTATTGCCTAACAAAGCAAACACAGAGGATATAGAGATACAAATGAGTTATAAGGATTTCCTCTTGTTGGAGTGGCTGAATGGGCCAATACAGTGCCTCGGGGGTGGGGCATAGGTATAGTTTTGTTTTTAGATGACAATTGAGAAATAAGGATTTAACTGGGAGTGTTATGAATAGCAAAGTAAACGCTAGTGGAATAGAAAAGTATTCTTGATCTTTCAAGTTAATAAAACAAAAAAGGAATCAGAAAGGGCTATAATATCAGAAAAGGAACTAAAAGTTAAGTAAGACAAAGAATGGCACTATGCAATGGTAAAACCAATAGTGATATCATCAATAAAAAGGGAAAAGCTAAAAATATTTCCATTAAAAACAGGAAAAAGACATGAGATGTTAATTATTACTATTACTGTTTCTTCTTACTTTGAAACCTGAACTTAATTCAAATAGAAAAATAATAAATAAATAGCTATAAACTCCAAAAGACTAATAAAAATGACAAGAAAAGACTAGAAATCTTTAGTTTTCTGTTTATTATCCATAACCAGCTAGTAATGAGAGTATGGAGGTGGTGATGGGAATTCTCCTTACAAAAATTACTTCAAAATAAATTTTAAAAGACTGATATGAAGGAATCTAATAAATATTATTGAAGGACCACCAAAAACAAGTTAGAAAAACAACAATATAAAGGCATACTAAAGTATGTGATGGGATGCAAAGTCTTGCTTTACTTTAAAATCTATGTGACCGAAACAACATGGTGTTGATAGGGAAAATGACAAACAGACATGTGGAAGAGAATACTGGATCTAGAAATAGATACCAGTATATATATAAGAAAATTTAACTTTCTTACAAAAGTGGTATTTCAATTCAGTGGGAAAACGTTGAGTGGTTTAATAAATGGTGCTATCACAATTAACTAAATATCCAGGGGTAAGGAACTCTAAAATAATAAATTTTAGAAGTATAATTTTTTTTAATCTGAAGGACATTCTAAATACTTACTTAACCCATGATCAAGAAGACTTCTTTAGCAAGACAAGAAACATGAAAGCTATAAAAACAAAAACTATGACTACTTAAACACAAATTTTCTATGGCAGAAGTTCCCATAAAGTCAAAACAAAAACAAGACAGACATAAAATACTTGAAGTACAATTGATAAACAAAAAGTGAGCATCTATAACATACATAACGCTCCTCAAAGCAACAAGAAAGATTCAACCAAAAGCAAACATGAGTAATAATAGAAGCTGGCATCCACAGAAGAGAAAATACAAATGACCAACAACAGAAGCTTAATTTTGCTAATAACAAGAAAGTAAATTCATAATATAGCATCTTTTCAGGTTGGCAAAAATCAGAGTGAAAAAACCCAGTTTTGATAAGGATGTTAATGGGAATGGGAATTGCTATGCTTACATTAAAATTAAAAATATATTCCTTGGGTCTCAGTCATTTTTCTCCTGAGAGTATGTGTTACAGATTTTAAAGTACTACCAGGTCAAAATTTAAGATTAAGGATCATTATTACATTATTTGTAGTAAAGTAATTACAGAAAAAAAAATAAAACCTAGCAATAGGGGAGAGCTAAGTCAAATGTGGTATATCTGTATCATGAGATATCAGACAGCTGTTGAAATAACTGAATTTATTTACGCTTCCAGAGACAGAAGGGATTTCCATAGCATACCGGTGAAGAAAACAAGTTACAAAGAATGTATTATATGATCACATTTTTAAAAAATAACAAAAATCTTGCACATAGATGCACATATATGTGTGTGTGTGTGTGTATGTATGTATGTATGTGTATAAATATGCTATTCCACTTGAGGGGAATAAAAGGAGAAAATGTGTTTTTAAAAAGACTATCTACACTGGAAAATATAATGTCAAATCAAAGGGTGTAATTTTCTGTCTATAAAATTAGTCTAAACAGATTAATACGAGGAAAAAATTGAGTCATAAGTGCCTTTATTTTTCATATTATAATACATGGTTGGATATTTTCCAGACAGCCCTCTTATACTTGTACAATAAAAACATTACTTTTATTTTAGGATGGGATTTTGGACAATTGCTACCTTAGACTTTTAGTAATATAGTCACGTTGAGAAAAAGAAAAGAGCATTGTATTAATGGTTAAAAAAACACAGTCCTCTAATTCCAGCCCTGTGATCTGTGGGAAGTTACCTAACCTTTATCTGAGCTCTACTTCATTACATCGTGGACATAAAGAGAACTTGCAGATAGAAAAAGAACTTCAGATCATCTTATTTGCTGGCTTCATGGCACAGATCAGAATAAAGGCCCGCAGAGGTGAAGGCATTTGCCTGTGATCCTGTAACTAATCGCCAGTACACACAAAATAAAACGAGAGTCTCAAGATTCCTAGTTTAGTGTTCTTTTCCCATTGCACTGACACCCTCATAATTACCTTAGAGGTGAGCTGGGGGCAACCAAGGAGCCCTTAAGTGTGGGAGGTAAATATTTCTCTGAAGTTTGCACAGCAAGGCCATACCTTTCTCAAATCCTCCTGAAACTGAATTAAAATAAGAATATTTGCTCTCACAGAGCTGTCATAAAGTGACTCAACGACCATCTAACTTAATCAGTGGTAGTTACTTAGAGTAGTTTTAAGATTATTTGATAGTAAAATTTAAAATATATAGTTACCATGCCCCATATCTGACTAATTCCCACTCTATATCAACTTACATATAATTTCTCTCAAATCCCCCTTGGAATAGGAGAGAAGATTCCCTCTCTTTAGTGTATTTCTATGTAACTCTTAAGTTGTCTTTGCATATACACATGTTTTCATAATGCCTGTCATTGTTGCTAGCTTCTAAGTGCCATGAATGCATGAAAGGCTATGTCTTGTTCACCACTGTAACCAAAGCACCTAGAATAATGCTTGATAGTATATAGGTATGAACAGTAAGTATTTGTTTAATGAATTAATACTCCTGACAAGGCCACTTAGTGCACTCACAAAAAAATCAGATGTTTATAGCTTTGATTTTCTATCAATGGACTCTCCTAACTGCTAATTCAATGAAGCCAAAATACCAATGATCAAATATTCACTTCCACTACCTTCTAAACCCCCTGAATTATATCCAGTAACAAGATTAATACTTCAGAAACTACTGGACACACAATAAATATTTGTGGTTAATGAGGATGATAATGAAGCAGTTGTTTATTATATGATTATTAATGTTTCTATGAATTACATTATTGCAATTATTAACAACAGTAGCTGATGGCATTTATTTAGTGCTACATGTAAAACACTTTAAGTCTATTATCTCATTTAATTCTTTCAATAACCATGTAAACAAGTTACAATGAGGAAACGGAAAGTCAGAATCCTTAAGTAACCTTACTATTGAGTGGCATAGCCAAATTTTAAACCCAGGACCACTGACTCCACAGTTCATGCTCTTAAACATTACATTAAACTGTTTCCCTTAGAGAAATAAAATATACTCATTCAAAGCATTTGACTGCAAATAAAATGGCCCCATCATTCTTTGTATCTAACAGAGTGGAAATACAAAATAGTTTGTTCATTTTCTCCAAACTGTCACTGCGTATTTTATTAAGTTAGACAAAATCTAGTGAGCTGTAAATATTTTGTTTCTAAAAAGGAAAAAAAAAAAA
>PVKE010012361.1:0-38487 GCA_004027555.1 Craseonycteris thonglongyai | reverse complement strand
AGTTGTGGGGGGAGGTGGGAGTGGGCACTAGATATAAGGTGATGGAAGGGGAACTGATACTGAGTGATGGGCACATAATACGATGCATGAATGATGTGAGGTGGACTTGTACATCTGTAAACTGTCTAATTGTTACCAACCAATGTAACCTCATCAAATTTAACAATAAATTAAAAAATATATATATATATTAAAAAAATAAATAAAAAAAAAAAAAAAAAAAAAGAATAATGTCTTTGAATTTTCATATTGTATGTTTTCAAGTTCTTCAAAATGTATCATCAGAAAACTAATGAGAAAACAAGTAACATTGTCCCTGCATTGCCAGGGAGAAAGTAAGCAATTAAGATAACCGTCCAATTCAAACAGCAAAGAAATTGAAGTGTGTCTTGGATCAAAATCCAACCACATGTTAACTGACTTTGGATGGTTATAATTTTCATGAAAGAAAGGTATATGTTTACTGTAGTAGTAACTCCATGCTATTCATGTCAAAACATTTTGACCCATACAGATGAGACATTGTATTTTTAGTTTAGGGTCCCTAATAAGTGCAGTGATGTTGCTGACAATAGGTAATGCTCAGTAATGCTTAGAATGGAGAAAGAAGTCAGTTGGGAGGCTAGACATTTTAGTGATAACAGTGAAGAAAACCTTGCTTTCACATCTATACAGTTTCATTAAGTAGCTTTTGTTCTTTGAAACAATTAATAAACGATACCTCTGACCTGTTAGAGTTCTTTAATTTTTTTAAATTAAGGCAACATAACATTATATGTTTCAGGTGTACAACATTATAATTCAACATCTGTACGCACTGTAGCGTGCTCACCAACAAAAGTCTAGTTTCCATCCATTACTGTATATTTGCCCCATTAATCATTTGCCCCTATAGCCAACAATCTGTTATCTGTATCTGTGACTCTGTTTTTGTTTTGTTTTGTTTATACATGTCTTCCTTTTTTTTTTTTAAATTCCACATATGAGTGAAATCATATAGTTTTTGTCCTTTTCTGTTTGATTTACCCCACTTAGCATAATACCCTTAAGGTCAATCAATGTTGTCACAAATGACAGTATTTCATCTTTTTTATGGCTGAGTAGTATTCCATTATATATTCATGTATACACACATGTATATATGTAAGTACATATGTATGTATGATGTGCAGGAGCCACCATCCTGCACATTAGCTTCCAGTTCACCTTGGACCTCAAGGTCTTAGGGCTTTTGTTTGTTACCTTTACAGCTATTCACATATGCCCGGAATTGGTTCTTGCTGGCAGGCGGTGACAGAAGATTTTACAAATCTCAGTCATTCTTTCCCTCTCTCCTCGGTTGGACCTGTCTGAGAACCATGGGCAGGGGTTCCGATTCCCCGCTGGGCTGGGTTCCCCACCAGGACGTGTGTAGGAGAAGTTGCCCTAGGATGGAAGGGCAACAGCGGAGCGCTCAGCTCTCATGCATCTTTCTTTGTTTTGTTTCAGTTTTACAGAGTTTTTGGATCCATTCCAGAGAGTCATCCAGCCGGAGGAGATCTGGCTCTATAAAAATCCGTTGGTGCAATCAGACAACATCCCGACCCGCCTCATGTTTGTAAGTACCATGGCTGATCTGACCGCTCTTCCAGTGAGTTTCCGTTTCTGCTTCTCTAACCCCTTTTGAAGCTGGCAAGTAGCCTGAGGGAGAAGGTGGGCAATCCGTGAAATTAAAATTTAGTTCCAAGTCATGGTGGGCACTACTTGGTCATGTGACAAGTAGGACCTGCCCGACACTTTGGAAAATGAAGGGACCTGCTTACCTGAGCTAAGCTTACTTGTTTCCACATATTTATAGTAACATAAAGTGAGGAACTGGTGCATAGATTTTCCTGTTCCATCTTTTTGGAAGACAAGACTCCATTTCATCCAGCTCAGACCCCCCAGATAGCTTTGTTAAGAATTTTTCTGGTTTTGGCTGGCCAATTGTTGACCACTGGTGAGACAACTAGTATGAGTGCACCCCTGGAAAGTGTCCGTGTCTCTGGGCTTCTAGAATAATTGGGTGAGCACCCACATTGCTGGTGGACGTATTAGGGTTATTTTTACTTCTTCATCCTGCCCCATGGCAATTGCAACCTCTAAGACCCCACTTTGCTAATTGCTGAAGAAAGAGTCTCTCAGCTCCCAGTGAGGAAGGTGTCATCACCGTTCACATTCTGCACATGCAGAACTGTAACCAGACAGATAAGGGGATTGGCCCAGGGTGACTCAGCAAGTGAGTCGCAGAGCCAGGAATCCGGTCCGGGCAGCCAGCTCTGGGCGCCGCCCGGTGCTCCTGCTGATGCGGAGGATTCCTGGGGGGTCACCATGAGGCCTTTCTGTAGCAGAGGAAATAGTTCAGCTCCCCCTTGTTACAGAGCAGGAACGTAACCTTCAGATGGGCCGCAGTTCCCATTGACCAGCCGTTGGGTCTCATCCCTCTGGGAGCTGATACGACTGTTACAGAGCTGTCCCAGAGCAAGCACGCGAGAAGCGGCTTTGCATTTTGGGAAGCAATCCCTCTGCTTTTATGGAGGGACTCTTGTTAATTAGTGATGATTGGGGAAGATCTCTGCGTCTGCCAACTCTCCCTAGTCCGCAGAAGACTAGCATTCAAGTATCGTTTTAATTGCTTTTTTAATGATTGCTTTTCTGATGGAAAATAAACTTGGTTTTTGTCTGTCTCAAGGGAACTGAAAAATTAGTGTGGTTATGAGTAGAACATTACTTAACACTTGAATCTTAAAAGAGATGTTTTCCACTTTGGCTCCCACTCAAATCTTCTGTAAATTCTAGAAATAAAGGAACTGGTGTGTGTCTAACTAGTTTACCCCATGGTTTTAGTGGGAGCAGAGGGGGAACTTCTCTTTAGGACTTAGGAATGGGGACTTCTCATCCCCATTCTTCAATGATTTCACATTTCATGGGCTGTAAAACACTTTGGAGGTGAATGTTTATGTAGGATAATGTCAGAAACTTGTGACTGTGTCCTAGATTTATAGTGGATTGTTTTGAAGTCTGGATACAAATACCACAGATATTCTGGGTGTAGACACACAGACTGGAGCACATTTGCGTTTTAGCTGTGGTGAGGAGGAGGCAGTGAAGGAGTTGTTCAGTGCTGTGATCCTCAGAGAGTAGAAGGGTATTCAGCCACAAATCCTAATCCATACCCACTGATCGCCTAATGAAGTAAGTGCAACCTTTTGTTTCCTTAATAGTAGCTGATGAATTTCATTCATTTGGTTACAAGATTTAGTGGGATTCCGTAATAACACCAGGAAAGCAATAGGTACGTTCATAATACCTGTAACACGAACATGAAAGATACTTTGTCACATAAATCAGATTTGCTTTCCTGGATTTTATTAAGAGTTTGCCTCATTTGCCTGCTTTTGATCCTTTAAAACCTTCAGATGTTTATGGAAGAATGCAATAGAACATATATTTCTACTGTTTTTTAAAAATAGCTTGATTTTCTTAGAAAGCTCAAATTTCATTATTTGAGTTAATTATGAATGATAAAACAATCCTGGGGTCTCTTGTACTTTTGGTTGGACTGTTTTAATCTGAAGGCAAACTTTTTAACTTTCTAACCATAGTGTTTATTTCTTAAAGACAGCTGCTATGAACTCTGATGTTTTTTTATTGGGAAGTTAGTGTTTCTGGAGTGTGTGTGTGTGTGTGTGTGTGTGTGTGTGTGTTATAGGAGCCACTAAGTCAAATGTCACAAAAGTAGTATCAGATAATGCCTAGGGAATTAAGTGCAGAGTAATTGGTGAGCATTACCAGGAAGCCCTAAAGTCGTATTCTCTGTCTTTGACACTGTCAGTGGAGGTGACTGTACCCATCAATAAGAAAGCTGGGTGTGATTGGCCTGTGTGACTGAGCGCTTCCTTCCCTGGCTGACTCTGGCTTCCTGTGGACCAGAGAGAAGGCTGAGAATTCTTTTCGTAGGCATTGAGGCTGACTTAACATTCTCTGGATGTCCCCAAGACATCAGCCGCCTCTATGGAAGGCTGTTCCCTTATTCAGAAGAGGTCATGGTCTCTTCCTGAGAACGTGGGGTTTATCAGAGCATCTTTGCAAACACGCCCCTTGGTGTGGGAGGACTTGGCATTGGGTGGTGCTTTGTGGGGCTCTCTTTGTTGTCTGTAGTAGTTACATCTTTGTACATTTAGAAAACACTTCCGTGAGCCTGCTGGGGATAAGGAAAGCCATGGGGGCTATAGGTGCTGGGAAGTCAAATCAGACTTGGGGTACACCCTCAGAATCCTCGGGGAGATGGTATTTTAAAGCAAAATGGAATCTGGGAGGGCTAGAGGAGAGGCTAAAGTGAACTTCTAGGGAGTTTCATTGTCATCAGCATCATCAATCATCATCATCATCATCATCATCATCATCATCATGGTTGTCGTAACAACCACCACCATCTCTTAAGAGTAGCAACTGTGCTCACCATTCCACCACCCACGTCTCACATAATCCTTTTCCGAATCCCTTGAGGCCATCACTTCTGTAATCCCATAATTGCAGCAGAGAAAATGAAACTGTTCAGAGAGTCAGCAGCTTGTCCAGTCGGCAGTGGCTGGACCAGGGTTGCGATGCCGGCTGCCAGAGTGCAGACCCTCCCCAGGCCATTCAGCTGGGAGGACTCCTCGGGGGCAGGGGAGCTATGGAGAGGTGGTGAGCGTGTGCCACACACAGAGGAGCAGGTGTGTAAAGGTGCGGATGTGGCAGAGAGGGGGCCATGTGGGACAGTGACCAGGGATAGAAGCTGACTGTGGACAGTGTCAGCTTAGTTAGTTATTACTTCATTCAACAGACCTTGCCTGGAGCCAAGCACAGTGCCTGGGAGTCTAGTGCAAAGCAGAATAAGACGGTGTCTCGTTCAGTGGGGATCACAGGTGTGAACACGGGTCAGAAGGCTCAGCATCTCAGGAAAGCCCTAGAAGAGAAAGTGAAACCCAAGTATGGAACTGAGGAGTGATTGGCGTTCCCGGCTCCTTCCCTTGGTTTTAAAACAATCTACCCAGGACGTGTCCTTGGCGCGTGTCTCTCTTTGAGCTGGCCATGACATGTCCAGGAGATTTGTTCTCGTAGGCTAGAGCTGATATTGTGTGGCTCTGATAAAAGGGCTTCTTATTCTGGAATAGGACACTTCTAAGGAAGACAGGAATGAAGTCAGTTTGGGGGTGGGGGATGGAGAGGGAAGAAAAGGAAGCAATTAAACTGGCTTGTGTCAGACACTTTAATTTTTAGACTCTTTTGAAAAGTCTTAGACATTTTCTCTGTGAAGGGCTGTAATTGTTTATCCCAGCAGGCGTCTGCCTGTCCTGAGTTGTCTTTCTAAGCACTTTGCAGCACAGCTTTCTGTCAAATTCTGGAAATTAAGGCACCGTGGGCCCTTTGCTTTGTCTGATGTGAATGAACCTCAGTGACAAGCTCTTCTGAGCCTCACATCTTAGTATCGGGGTGCTCTGAAGTGTTTGGCACATTCATGCCCTTCCCTCTTCAGACACGCTGCTCCAAGCTTTGTCAGTTCCCAGGAGCGCCCTGGCAGGGCAGTGCCTGGCATCCGGGTGAGCGTGATCCTCTTTCTGGATGTAACAATGGTGGGGCCCTGGTGGCACTTCCTGTGTTGGTTTCATTGGCGGATATGCAAGGCAGGGCCCTTGTTGGAGACCAGGTTTGTGGGGGATGGGCAAGGCACCTGGGCAGCGTTGGCTTTTTCTGTCCCTGACCTCCTACCTGTACTCAAAGGTGCCCCTCTGCTCACACCTAAGGGCACAGTAGCCTGGAGCTTAAAATGCGTTCTTCCCGTGTTCCTGGCCGTGGGATCCTGGTGCCCCTTTGCTGCTAATAAATATTAGCAGTTCCCTGGGAAATAATGACATGCTCACCAACAACAGCATTTACTGGGTGCTGATTCTCTGCTGGACTCTGGGGGGAGTAGGTGGCGTGGGCTATAGCGTGGGCTGCCTTGGATCAGCTCCCAGCATAGCCACTTACTAGGTCTGTGCATTGGGGATATCACCTACCTGCTCAGTGCCTCAGTTTCCCTATCTGTAAAAGCGGGGCTTTAATAGCACTCCCCACATCCCCAGATGTCGAGAGCATCCAACCACAGGCAAGTCCTTGAAGAACACTCAAGACTCCAGTGTGAAACTGAAGAAATGACAGCTTTCCCCAGTTTCTTTTTGTGGCTTTAGAAAAAAGTTACGCAAGACTTACCACCTCCTTGTGGCGCGTGATACATCTGAGGGCGGGACCCAAAACACCCTGGGATTTATTTGTAAAAAATTGTGTGTTTATTCTTCCCTGTTTCAACTTCAGCCACCTTCAAAGTACTCTGTTTGATGCAATCCACCTATTGAGACGCTTTTGGCTGCTGCTCAGAACAGTTTTTGAGCTCGTTCATTTCGATGCCTTTTAGTGCTCCTGCCATTTTTGTTTTCGTTTCTTCCACATCGGCACATTGTTTCCTTCTGGGGACTTTTCTCATCTGGGGAAACAAGAAGTCACACACAGACCTTTCTGTTGCAGCCCCTTGGTGGCGCGGGGGTGGAGGGGTTGCTGTGACTGGTGGCTGCAGCCCCTGGTCTGTGAAGCTCATGAGGTAGGCAGTCTGGGCCCTCCTGAGTGCTCAGCATCGGCCCGAGAAGCAGGTAAGTTCAGTGCCGTCGGGTTAGACGAGGGGGTGAGGACACAGTTAGGTGCCGGAGCTGAACCAGGGAGACCCACCCCTTGGCCATCGAGCCCTGAGCCTGGAGCCGTTGGGCAGCCCTGCAGCACCCAGCCTGGGGCTTTGAGCAGCCGGTCACCTGGGCAGTGCCCCATCTCCTGTTTGATTGGCACCCTGCCCCCCAGCCTCTGGAGCCTCTTTGGGAGAGTCTTCCCAACTACTTTTTTTTTTTTTAAGATTTATCGTTTTTGACAGAGACAGAGGGAGACAGAGACAGGAGGAGACAGAGACAGGGGGAGACAGAGACAGAGAGAAGGGGAAGGGTCCAGAACAGTCTCCATCATTGTTTGTCATCAGTTTTCCACATGGTTTCATTCCACGCAGGTGGGCGGGGGCCGTGCAGGGTGGGAACTGGGCTGGGCGCCCCCTCGAGCCAGGGTCAAGGATGGGAATCAGTCTTCAGTCCCAGGGACTGCAAAGCAAGTGTTTAACCCTCTGAGCCATCCCAGTTTCCCCCAACTCCTATTTTTTCTGGGTCTTTATTTCTGTCTAACCACAGCACATGCCTCCTGGGATTGCCTCGTAAGGCTTTCTTCAGTTCTGTGCTGTTCTTGCAGTTAAGGCTGGACTGGTTTTGGGGTCCGTGTAGGGCTGTTCACCATCGGCACGCTGCCTTCTTCCGTGCGGGTGCCGTGGCCTGGCCGCAGTGCCTGGAGTGAGAGGAAACGAGAGGCTAAGGACTTCTGTCATGCGGACAGTCACTTTGGACTTAAGTAAGCAGGGCTTTGGTCATCACCCTTTAAACACTGAGTCTAGACTCCAACGTAGAGTTTCTTAAGTCACAGGAGTCACTGTCATCTGAGGTGCCTGTTACAAAACGTGGAGTTTTCAGACCTGTCCTGTATGCATGTTTGAGGGAATCAGTGTTGTCATAGCCCTGCAGTCACTCAGGTGTGAGAGCTACGCAGGCACGTGGGGACACTTTCACAGACTTACTGGAACTCTTGACTCACAAGTGAGTGTCGCCTATTGGTTCGGCTTCAGTTCTGAGTCCCTGTTGTGCAGCTGTTCTTAGACCTGTGCCACATTCTCCTGAACACCCTGCAAGCGACAAGGGCCACAGCTGACACAGAACCTCATCAAGCTCGTTACTACCCTGTGTGGTCAGAAGGAAACCCACATGTAAGGAGACGGGTTCTCGTGTCTCACGAACTGCCTCTGAAGGCCGCTTCCAAAGAGGGGTCCCCAAGACGTTCTGAGCCCTGGCCGTCTGGTTGTAGTTAAGTATGTGGAGCCTCATCAATTATTTTGAAGGACTGTGTTCCTTTGGATGAATCCTGTTCTTAGGAAAGTATCTTTAGCCATGCCTTAGTCCTAGTAGAAAGCCCCCTGCACCCCTGTCCCCCCAAAAGTGATACCGCATTAGAGCCCACGTGGAGATTTCCAAAAGTGTGAACAACATTGCTTGGTAGTTAATCACAACTCCACCCCTCCCACCACTGACTGTGAGGCCAGTGGTGGATTTGTGAGATAGTTCCTTCTGAGATTGATATCCTGAGACGTTAGAACCACAAGGAAGTAACATAAATATCTTTTTCTTGGTTGTTGGAATATTGCAGACAACTTACTCCTTACAGGATGCTGACCAAAGACCAGATGTGAGAGGTAGAAAACCTAGTCTCCAAAGATTGGCCTTGCTGCCCACCAGCTGTGCCTCCTTGGGTACATCATTGAGTCCCTAAGCCTGGCAAAGAGAGTCACAGAGCCGTCGTGAGGATTTAAGAGACTCCAGTACCTGATGGCACCTCAGCATAGTTCCTGCCTCACAGTGGGTTCTAGAACGAGTGTTGCTTGCATCTGAACCCCACCAGCTTGGTTCATTAAGCACCTCTGTGCCTTGGGTCAGAAGAGGAAAGGGGATAGAAGACAGGAAGAAGAGAAAGACTTCATGTAAAAGAACCGGCCTCCTCTTTGCCAAGGAAATGAATATCTAACAAAAAAGCACAAAGAAGGAATGAATTGATTGACTCTGAGCAAGTCCCACATGGTCCTACGTTGCCAGAGAGCTGGGGATGAGAGGCCCTGAGTTCCTCCCCCTTCTGCAGGGAAGGACAGGAGGGGCCTTATACTGGCAAAGATGAGTCACCTAATATAGTCTCTTCTTTTCTGTTTAAAAAGCCACCATTTTAAACATGGCTCCCAGCAATTACAAATCAATTACAACCCACAACCAGACGTCCAGTGTTTCAAGTATGGGGAGCCCCTAAGTATAGATAGAAATCCTCCTTTGATTGAGGTCAAGAGTTCAGTAAGATCTCAGCTCGTGAGTCTAAATGAAGCTAACTGGAACTAATGATCAATCAGCCCTCTGATGACAAGCTGCTGTTCTCATAAGGGATTATTTGTTATTTCTTCCAGGCAATTTCTTTCCTCACGCCCCTGGCTGTTATTTGTGTGGTGAAAATTATCCGGCGAACAGACAAGACTGAAATTAAGGAAGCCTTCTTAGGTAGAGTATCCTCAGTTCCTGCTTCAGGGGGTGGGGCTGGACTGAATTAGATCACTACGTTTACGAAAAACATTTCAGTGGCACCCATCTGATTTTTCCCTTGGTCTAATTAAGCGTGGGAGGAACAAGACAAGAAAAATTTCAACCCCTGAGAAGCTCCAAGGCACAGATGGGGAGGGGCAGTTTGTTGTCGCTGTCCTTGGTGCTGAACCACATCAGCGCTCTGTGCTGCGTAGGCTGTAAGGGAAAGCCAACCTGAACCTTTGTCATCATTGACTATCCAATCTCACACATGTGGGCAATAGACCCACATTACAGGCAATTCAGAAATCGACCACGAGCTCCTTGACCAATCACCATTGGCTAGAGGCAAGTATGGTTAAAAGCAAGTGTGAAATAAAATAGAAATTGGACACAAGCTCCATAACTCATCTTCAGTTTAGGGACCTTTTGGCAGTTAGACAATTGTTATTGTATAAAGAAAGCTAAAATCTTTGCTATTGATTAGAACACCATTGTTAAAAATTGTCCCCAAGCTAAGGCCGTATCTGCACGGGACACGTTGGACATTTTTAGGATTCAATTTGTTTTTCTGATCTGTAGATTAATCAAACGCTGAGTAAATGACAGTGTTAAGAGAAAGCCCAAACTACTTGGCTTGTTTAGCAACTAAAATAAACTTCCCGGGAGCCAGGTTGCCAGCTTTTTTATTTTTAGGAAAACTGAATTATGTTTATTGTTTTGATACTGCACATAAAACTTATCCAAACCCTCACACAAATTTGTTGTAGGTGTGTTATGTAAACTTAACATTCAGTTACGTAGGAAATCTAGAAATATGAGATCCCACTAGAGCATATATTTGTGAATTTGGGGGCTTCGAGAAAATTAAATGTGGCAAAGTATGGTTGTCCTCTTCTTGGTGAAGGAGGGAGGGTGAGGGCGGAATCCAAGCTCCACAGAGCTGTTCAGGGACCTTCTGTCTGAAGCAGGACAGGGCATGTCTCCTAGAGAACCTGGCTTTGTTAGGTGCTTTGTTAGGTGCTTTCCTTGAAAAGACTAGCCCTCCTCCAATGAGCGCAGATAGATTATAGGGTTACTTCCAGGGCTATCCAAACAATCTCACAGGCATCCAAGAATTGGGAGGGGGGACAGCCGAGCCTCTTGGGGACAGGAGTTAGGGAACTGGGCCATCCAGGGGAAGCCACCCCTCTCACCTCATGCCTGCTTCTCTCTGTCACATGCCTTCCCTCTTGTCCTCACACTCCCTTGCCGCAGTCTCCTGTCCAGACGTCATTTCTGCTGCCCCAGGCCTAAGAGGCTTGGGCTGGCAGTGGTGGGTGCCCCCTCCCCACACCGGCATGTCCATTCAGCTCCGATGTCCACCTCCAAGTCACAGTGCATCTTGGGGTCCAGACTTCCTGGGTAGAGATGCTGGCTCAACTCATTTCCCATGCCTGGCCACCAGTCATGAGTGTCTGAGATTCCTGCCCACTGGACAGGTGTGTACCCAAGGCTGCTCACCTGTGGCTTGAGTGTTTGGTGGTCACATGGTCTCAGTCTCCTCAGCTGAGGTGGTAGAAAGGTGCGTTTTTCCAAGAAGGGCATAGGTCCCCCCTCCTGCACATGGCTGGAGCAGCTGGGGCAGTGTTTGAACAGATAACACTGTGGTCCCCAGAATGTCCCATTGGGAGCCCTCTCAGTTGACCTGGAAATCCCTTTGCCTCACTCTTTATTCTAGTCTCTCCCCTGGTATGGAAGCCCAAGCTACGTGGCTGGGTAGGAACTGTCTTTCGTGGTTCTGGTTAGAGTTTACTGCCGGCTTTTGGAGTCGGGCTGCCGCTACAGCGGTGAGTAGCTCACGGTTACATTCTCTAGACTTTCATTCGCAGCTAAAGGTTCCTTAGATGACATTTCATATTTGGGTGCCCACATCCTGCCTCCTATACATTAACAGAGAAGGTGAAGTTATTGGATGTTCTTTTTGCCTAAAGAAGTGAGAGCCTGCCCTGTAGAAATGAAGAGCCTCATGTTGTACATGTGTTTAAAACAATAGAAGCCTTGGAAATAGTGGGTAAAGGAATGATCTTTAAAAACTGAGGACAGAAAGCGAGCTGTAGCTTTCCAATGCTTTCTGGAACTCAGGACTTCCTCAGGGAGGGTGGCGTAGTGCTCAGCTCCCTTCTTTACTCAGGCATTTTCCGCAGACCTGGGCCCCAAAGGCTCCCCTATGTGCGTGTCCACAGCGGCCGCTTTTGTGCATCTGCTGTTGGATGAGAGGAGTGAGCCGTGGCCCACGCAGCATCGGGCTTTGAGGGGTTCAGGCCGCAGACCCCCAGGCCTGTATAACAGGGATCCCTGTCATGGAAGGACGGTGCTCAGTCTCCAGCAACAAGAGTAACAACCGAAGTCCTTGGAGCCTCTGGGGTGCTCGTTAGGGGCTGGTGTCCTCAGTACAGGCCCTTGTAGGCCAACGCGCACGACACGTTGCTTGGGATTTACTTATCAGACGCAGTCTGCTTGTCTTTCTGACTTCTCTCAGGCCCTCAGTGCTGCGGAATGCTGCAGACACAGCCCTGATGAGCCAGACCCACTGGGTTATCATTAATCAGCCAGCGCTCCAGAGGAGGCTCGTTTACTTCCTCTTCGGCCAGCTGCGTGCACTTGACCTCAGCCCAGCTTTCTACCTGGGATCTGTGAGAGGCTCCATATTGGTGCCCTGAGCGCTGTGCTGTTCAGATGAAAATAGTCATCCGTTCAGTTTTCGTCCAGAATGCTGAGGTGCCTCCCACCCTAAATATTGTCACCCCAGATCCCCGCGCCTTTCTGTCTCCTGCAGGCTTTTGGGTCACAGTGAGGTTGCCAGCTGTTGGTGGTTACATCACGACCACATGTTTTCTAGCTCAGCTGCTGGGAGCTTTTCAGAGAACTGCACTGTGCTGCAAAAGCCCAGCAGGTACAGAGGTTGGGGGCGTGTGTGCTGTTCTGGATCAAGGTCGTGGTTCTGTGAAGGTTAGCAGTCTGTGAAGTTCCCCAAGGGCATTGGAAGGTCAGCCCATGACACATGTTCCCAGAGACTTTGCCTAGGCTAAGGCCAGCTTAGAACCAGGACCAGGAGGGGTCTGGTCTGGCGGGAAAACATAGCAGTGAGCCCAGCCTGCTGGACTGGCCCTCCTGGGAGAGGTGCCAGTCATCTCAGCGTGATCTCAGAGTCTGTTAATTGTCATGGTTCTGGGAGAACAGAGCAGCGAAGACAGCCCGAGACCTTTCAGAAGTGCTCTGAGCTCTCCAGAGAGACGCGAAGCCAGCCTTTTAGGAGGGAAGGGTCTGTGCACACAGAATGTAGGGCTCCCCAGGCTTGGTTCCAATTTTTAGAGCCCGGTTGCATGCTTGGCGTGTAAATGGCAGTGCCATGCTTTACTCCCACTGTGCCCTCCACCTCAGCAGCCCGCCCCTTCTATGCTGCCGGGTCCCCATCTCACACGGAGGTGGTTCGTTTTCTTTTGACAACGGAGTTCACTTGAATCGTCCCTCCCATTCTCTCAGCTTCCCGTGACTTGTTAAAAGCAGGTGGGTTTTGTCTCCATCTCTGTGGCATGTGCTCTTGGTGCCTGTGCTGGACACATCACAGGACTTTCTGCTTGTGGAACAACACGTTTGTCTCCCTTGATGACCAGGACTTGCTCTAGGCAGCTTCTTCCAGAAAATGCCCCTCTACTGCCATTTACTGACAGAAATCCCAGCTAGTATTGAACAGTTAGTATTTGGCCAAGGGAAATGGTAGCTTATATGCTTTATGATTCAATGAAACAGTGGAACGGGCATCCATAGGTTTTTATTGTATATACTTGGCATTTGACCTTCCATCACACTGACGTGCCTTTTTTGCAGGACAGAAATGTGAAGTCTTTGCAGGGACTTCTCTGTGACTCATGTCACCGGCACTCTTTGAGTGATCCGTACTTCATCCATGGAAGTTCTTCCGAGATGCTTGGAGAAAGTCCCCAGGCTGAATATTTAAAATACTGTGTTCTGGAGGGTCGTACTGTTTGGGAACAGCACAAAACTCCAGCGGGGCAGCCTTCTCTAAGCCCAGTGAGGCGTGGGGACTCTTCCCTGTCCCAGAAACAGTGCTTTGCTTGGTAACAGATGGACAGCTGGTGGTGGGTGATGGGTCCACAAGGACGTGATTGCCAAGTTGGAATGTTCTAGACCCCAGAGCAATTCCAGCAGGGGCTGTGGTGAGAGTTGTGTCTGAGAAGGCTTCCGAAAGGAAATAAAAATGTTAGTGTTTTCTGCTGCCAGTAAAAGAAATTCTTCATGCAGTCACATTAAATCCATTCATATCAGCCCAGAGCATGATAGATGGACTCCTCTACATACTGAAAATTTCAGTCAGGGAGGAGAGAGAAACGTCATGGCCCAGGGGCTTGGAAGTTTATGAGTACTCTACGAAGCCCTGGCCTAATTTGTTTTACTCTAGCCACCCAAACTCCCCTCTGTTTTTAAAAGTCTTGGGTTCAGATTTCTGTGGTCATAAAAATAACATGATAACATGATGATGATGATGATGATGATGATGATTTTGATTTGAGACGTAGCTGGTTATTTTTCTGTCTGTTGGTTTTGTCTTATAGCGGTGTCCTTGGCTCTTGCTTTGAATGGAGTCTGCACAAACACTATTAAGTTAATAGTGGGAAGGTAAGTTCTGGAAAGAGACAAATAGCGATTTAAATGCTCAAGGTCATCTATGTAGGAACCTTGGTCATAGGACACTGGATGGGACAGACTGGAGCTCTACTGGCTTTCCCTTAAACTGTTGTCCTTTAGCTTTCTGTCCTTAGCACACAGCTTTCTTCGTCTTGGAATGCCAAGCTCATTATTTCCCAAAGCAGGAGACCAGCAGTAAAGATGGAGCCACTGACTGTCTTTCCTTGTGGGCCCACTGCTGGCATTTCCAGTCCATCCACTGGTATCCTGGGGTACCAGGATCCACTGGTATCGCCAGACACCCACTCACCAGCTTTGGCCTCCAAAACATTAAATGAGATTCCTTATTGTTTCTCTTTGAGATAAGATTCCTTCATTGCTGTCTTTGGGATAAGAAGCCCGGCTTGGCATTTAAGTTTTGTCTTGAGGCACATTTCCCTTCTCTCCTGGGCAATGATTTCTAGTCTCCGTTTATCTTGCTTTTTCCTGCAACTGCCCTGGAAGTGAGCTAGTCTCTGTAGACTCCAACAGTCAAAACACTGCAATTCGATACCTGACTTTGGCCTTGGAGACCTGAGCCCTCTCAGAATCTCAGCATTTGCTCATTTATCAACTTGGTGGGGGGTGCTGGCCAAGCACTCAAAGAGCAGAAGATGAATACAAATCAGGCCATCCCTGACCTGGTTGGTAACTCCAGTGTTTCTCCAACATTCCATGCTTAGAGTTGCCATGGGGTCCTGATACAATGCTGATTCTCAGGCCTTGTATGCTTTGAGTTTTTGGTTCAGTAAGTGAATAACCATTCTTAGAGAAACACTAGCCAACTAGAGGAGACACAGTACACCAGTAGCTTTGATGTTTTATTGAAATTGATTACTGATATGAGGGCTGTCCGGAAAGTATGCAGCCCGTACTATGAAAAACAGAGGCATTTACCACTGGGTTTTTTCCAGATAGTCTTCATATGTTTAGAGATTGACAGATTATTGTTGGGTCTAGATCCCAGAACGGGGAGAACCAGTGAGTCAGTGTGTGTGAACTGTGACCCGATATGTCCAGAGAAGGGGCCCTGTGTTTATAGCAGTAGCAAAGCCTTGTCCACAGTAGGCATTCGGCAGCTATTAGTTGAGTTGATGCGACGTGATTGGCCGTCACACACCTGTGTGAGAATCTTCACATGACTGAGCCAGAGAAGCCCCAGGGGGAGTGTGTACGTGCAGGAACCCAATTGCTGGGGTTCAGAGCCGGTCTTTGCCACTTACTGGCTGTATGTGACCTTGGGCAGGCAGGTCTTCTTTCTAAGCCTTCATTTTTGCACCTGTAAATGAATGAAGTCCCAGGATCTGCCTTGGGATTGTCGTGAGAACCCTATGGCAGGACACGTGTGCAATGCTGCACTGTGTCTAGTACCCAGGAAGTACTCCATAAAGGTCCACTGTGATTGCAACAGGAGGCTCGTCCCCTCTCCCCCCTCCCATGACACTGGGGGACTGTGTGCCCTGCTTTGTGAAGCTGGGCTTTTGGGTCCTCTCAGGGAGGTTAACTGAGTCCTGCTATCTGAGAGAGGGCAGTTGGCCGCCCCAGTTCAAGGGGGAGGGCCATGGTGGCCTAGAGTCTTAGATCCTGGAAGCAGCTTCCGAATGGCGGCGCCGCAGGTGGAGGTAGGAGCTCCCCGCTTTTACCGCTGGCGTGTACGTCGCTGACTTCGATGTCTGGGAGCTGGGGCCGCCGGGAGTGGTGGGGGCAGCTCGGGGCTCGTTGGTGATGGCCGTGTTTTACATGGAAAATGTCCGTGGTGTCTTTTGTAGACCGCGCCCCGATTTCTTTTACCGCTGCTTTCCAGATGGCGTGATGAACTCAGAAATGCACTGCACAGGCGACCCCGACCTGGTGTCCGAGGGCCGCAAAAGCTTCCCCAGCATCCATTCCTCCTGTAAGTTCACGGGGCTCTTCAGTCCCCTGACCCGCTTCTTCATCGCTTTCCTTTGGGAGTTTAGGTGGTGGGAAAGGTGTTGGTACAGGAACGTTGGGCACAGTTCCATCTTTCTTGACTAGAGGGTGGTTAGCTTTAAACAAAGCCTCCATTGTAATTGATAAACCTGAGAACAAGGCTCTGGAGGTTACAAAGCATTGTATGTGTTACCTTTGTGAACGTGGCGCCATGTGACATGCGACACTTTACCCTGTGACAGTACAGTTCAGGAACTTGACCATAGAATTTACTGTGCTCCCTGGGACCTTCTGCTTTTCAGCTCAGTGTTCACTCTAGTTTCTTCTTTCAATGAAGGGACTGTGTGTGTGTGTGTATACCAATATGTGGCATATGTACCTGTATGTATCTGTGTGTGTGTGTGTGTATAAATGTCAATCACATACACACACACACACAATATATAATCTGATTATAGATATTCGAGCTGGGACTAGCCTTAAGGCAAACACTAAATAATGTGAATCAGGTGCAATGTGGTGGCTTGGAAAGACTATGTCTTTGAAGTGCGACCAGTCCTGGCTTTGCCATGTAATAGCTCTGTAATGTAACCTCTCTGTGCCTCAGTTTCTGCTGTCAAATGACAATGACCATGCCTCTGTTATTGCTTTGGGGTGAGGGTTAAATTAAATAATGATGATCACTGACATTTCTGGAGTGTTAACCATGCCATTGTATTTACATGTGTTATCTTAGCTAATCCACTCAGTGTTTGTAAAGTTCCTAGTACAGTGCTTTAAATAAACAGTCGTTGTCCCTGTTACTGCTTATTATCAGAGCCGAGGCTTCCAGAGTTTCCTGGCTCATGTCTTCATTTCTTCCATCAGTATTTATTGAATGACTTAGGTGCCAGGCAGTGTGCCAGGTGCTGAGGACACAAAGATAAATAAGACATGAAGACATAGCTCATGTCCTGGGGATCCCCAGGCTGTGGCAGACTATATATTTAGGTGATTCTAGGATACTTGAAGAACCATGACCACAGGTGACCTCTTGGGAGGGGACAGGCTGCTGCCCTGATCCAAAGCCCTTGACCCCCACAGCACTGATCATTATTCACCTTGGGCAGGCCCCTTACCGTATCTTTTTTGTTTTTTTCTAAGTATCCGAGAACACCCTGACAGTGGCAGGACTAAGATAGCTGGATGCCCTTTCCTGCTGAGTGGTTACTGGACATTTTGCTCAGAGCCATTGCAGATTAGGGTTTGTCCACAAGCTACCAGGGTGTCAGGCACTCTATGTGAATGGCCGTCAGTCTGCACAATAGCCCTGCCAAGTCCAGTTGCCCCCATTTTATACACAGGGATGCTGAGGCTCAGACATACTCCTCTAAGGGCACTTACCTGACTCTCACACTAGCCTCTAACACGCCAGTGTCTTGCGGCTTTTGGTGATAAAACACAATGAAGTAGTCACAGTTCACGTTCATTGAAATAAATAACTTTTTCTCCTCTGGTTTCTTGGACACAACAATGGACCGATTAGCCGCCCCCTCTCCCCCCAAAAGATATGTCACAGTCCTAGCCCACAGAACCTGAGAACATGATCTTATTTGGAAAAGGGTCTCTGCAGCTGTAGCTCAGTCAAAGGTCTCCAGGTGACATCCTTCTGGATTTAGACTGGGCATGAAATCCAATGACAGATGGCCTCATAAGAGAAAGGCAGAGGGATATTTGAGACACAGAGACCAAGGGGAGAATGCCGCAGGAAGGTGGAGGCAGAGAGTGATGACAAGCAGTACCTGCCACCAGAAGCTGGAGGAGGCCGGGGAGGACCTAGAACCTTCAGAGGAAGCACCGCCCTGCTGACACTTCCACACTGAGAGAACCGATTTAGATGGAACCCTTTGCCGTAGTGGAAAGGGTTTGGCTTTAGAGTCGTGGGGGAGATGGAGAGAAACATGTTACCCTAATGTGCTTCCCTTATGAACCCCTGAGGTTAATGTGACAAGGAGCACAGAGGTGAGGCATGGACGCAGGTCTCGAGGTTCTTCTGGGCTCTCGTTATTCCTGTTACTTAAGGCAGGACGTCCATTTGAAATCACTTCTCCGTTTCTCCTCTCTGAAGTGCGAGTCTGTCTGGGAGGAGTTGGAGGAGCCAGCTGCAGGGATGCTTGCTGTATGGAGCCATTGTCTCCTTCTCCTCCGGGCTTCCGGTGCTGGCATTGGCAAGCTTGTCCCACCAGTAGCCCGCGGGCCACGTGCGGCCAGGACGGCTCTGAATGTGACCCAACACAAATTGGTAAACTTTCTTGAAATATTAAGAGAGATGTTTGCAACTGTTTTTTAAAAGCTCATCAGCTATTGCTAGGGTTAGTGTACTTTATGTGTGGCCCGGGACAATTCTTCTAGTGTGGCCCAGGGAATTCACAAGGTTGGACACCCCTGGTGGAGGTCCTGGTAGAGCCTTCACCTGAGCTTGGCTCCCACCTGCCCATCTGTGTCCTGTGGAGTTACTCAAGGTCTGTGTTTTAGGGCGCGTTCTCTCCTTCCAAAGATGTGATGTTGAACTTCCAAAACTTCTTTGTTTTTCATATTTTTTTTTTATTGTTAAATGTATTAGGGTTACATTGGTCAGTAAAAATTATATAGGTTCCAGGTATACAACTCTTTCCCTCACCATATATTTAGCTCCCCTGGAAGCAGTAGGAAGTGAAACCTTGTGGCAAAACCTCTATCCTGGCTTTTGAATGGTTGAGTGAGGACCACAGCATCCTTTTTAGTACAGTCATACTTTGGAACTCGACTGCATTGAAACCGGTCAAATTTGATACTCGAGGCATTTTGATGAAAGCATTTTGTCCCAGGCCTCATTGTTTGTTTGGTACTTGACGCACAAGATAGAAATTGTCGGTGTCAATTGACTCATGACTCGTTACCCCTTCCAGCTGACACAAGGGGGTCTCACGTTAGTCATGGGGTAGCACGTGTTTGCCCTGTGTAATCCCCTTGCGGTCTTATTTTAGCTTCTGTGGTCATTTTGTGTTTATTTTTGGTTTAGGAGTACATTACACTTATTTACATTATTCCTTATGGGAAACATGTGTTTGATACTCATGGCTTTTGGTACTTGTCATGCCTCCTAGAACCAATTAACAGCTGAGGTACCACTGTATCTATTGTTGCATTTGAAGTTGGGAAGGAAGTGGTATTCATGTGACTAACTCAAGCTGGAAGATTGCTGGACCACAGAGATTAAAGGGCAGGCCCCACAGACATGTTTCTTTTAGATGCACACTCTCTGTATCGACTGCTTTTTCTGATAAGGCTGCCTGCCGGCTGCCTTGTCTATGCATGGCTGAGGTCTCATCCATGCTAGACAAGTTTTGTGACAGAGGTTATTAGTACCCTTTGCTTAAGATGCTACTTAAAATGTTACAGATTGTTCCCACTTGGCAAGCACAGCATCCTACCCAGCTTTCAGGCTTTGATGTTAGTATTTCAGTCTGTTCTTTTGCTTTTTTATGAGAGGTCAGTGATTACCTTGCAGGGGAGCTGCCTTATCTGTTTAGAAAAACCATCACTGCTGTTTTCTGGAATCCTATTGAGTGACTAGGAAGCCTAGTGGCAGTGTGACTCTTTGTTCCTCAGAGGTGGTAGTGGACTGCAGAGGGGTGACCTCAGTGGGCTCCCATTTTGACACCCCCCCTGTCCATGTATCATCCTGCTGGGCTGTTGGCTTTCTTTGAACTTAAGAACGAACATTGATTTCTTTTCAAAGCAAGAGATCTTGTTCTTAATCTACCACAAATAGTCAAACTGCACTCCCTGAGGTGCTCACGTGTCCATGGACTGCGTGTCCCCAGGGCAGACGTCTAATAGGACTTGCTCTGCAGGGCAGCCTGAGCCGCCCTTGACTGGAAAAGGAGGGACCACAGTTTAAGACAGCGATGGATTTCCTTCACACAATGGTCCCAAAGCTTAGGATTTCAAGTGAAGAAAGGTAATGGAGTTTTAAAGCAAAGCTATTCTGAAAAGTAAATTGTCTTCCAACATAATCTGTTTTAATGCATATTGATTCACCTTCTGGAAAGAAGATAGATTTCAGAGAGAAAAATAGAAAACAAAAACAAATTATGAATGCAAGTCAAACTATTAAAGAAATTTCTTTCCTGTACAAATGGTGGAATTGAAAAAAACAATACTGTTGTCCAGGGGTCGGCCAGCGGCAGCCAAGTCCAGTGTCTGTTTTTGTAAATGAAGTTTTATTGGATCAGAGAGATGCCCATTCGCTTACATATTGTTTATGGAGGCTTTCACTTTGTAATGGCAGAGTTGAATAGTTGCAAAAGAGACGTGGCCCATGAAACTGTAAACATACCCCGAACAATTAGCATTAAAAAGCTTTACTTCATGGATTGGGGTGTGGGGATAGAGATGAATAGGTAGAACACAGGTGATTTTTAGAGCAGTGGAAATGTTCTGTGTGGTCCTGTAATGATGGATATGCGTCATTATACATCTGTCCAAACCGGTAGAATGTACACCACCAAGAGTGATCTCTAAAGTAAACGGGTGATTATGGTGTATGAGTGTGGGTTCGTCAATCGTAACACATGTCGGAGGATGCTGACAATGAGGGAGGCTATGAAGGTGTGGTGGCAGGAGGTATGGCGCAATCTCTCTACCTTCTTAATCTTGTCGTGACCCTAAAACTCTGAAAAACTAAAGTCAACTGAAAGCATTATGAAAGCAAGACCAGTGCACTTGAATTGTGCACCTAGATATTTCATTTTTAAAGGAGTCCATTACAATATAAAAAGGGGGCATGTATAGGACAACGGTATTTGTGGGATGTGTTTTTTAAGCGACAAACAGGATTTAAAAGGTGTGTCTGGCTGCTGCTGATTTAACACTCTTCTCAGGCACTCACTCCTGTCCTGCGTTTGGGGAGGGTACAGGGTGACCAGACATGGCCCGTGTCCTCTTTAGGGAAAGAGCAGGTACCGGGTGCTCTGGGGGTGGGGAGCTGTGAATTTTGGTCAGGGGACAGCCTCCAGGAGGAAAAACTCTTTCTCCTGTGGTCTCCAAGGAAGAGTACGTGCAGGCTACGTGTTTTGAGATAGTGATGTTTAAAGCGTCTTCATTCTACTCTGGCTGGTGTAGGATTCTCGGGTAGAAATCATACTAGATTTTGAGAGAAGCCTCATGACATTCCTTTTCTTTGTTCTGTTTCTCTTTCTGTCACTGGAACCTCTTAGGATCTTTCCCTGTCTGGTCATCTGAAGTTTCACGATGGTATGTCTTGCTGGGATTTCCCCCCTGTATTGTGCTGGTCACTCAGTGTGTCCTGTTAACCTGGAGCTTCGAGTGTCTCCTCCCTGTGTTCTGTTTCTTTTCTCTGGATCCTGTATTCGGTAGATTCAGGGTGGAGCTGATCTTTTTTTTTTTTGATATATATTTTTTTTTTATTGTTAAATTTAATGGGGTGACATTGGTTGGCAACTGATCTTTTTTATTTCCTATTGTTTATCTCTCTGTCTTTTTTTGTTCATCTTTCCAGGAGATTTTTAAAATGTAATTTACCAACTTCTATAGAATTTTATTATGATTTTTATGTTTTATATTTCCAGCAGCTCTTTCCTGAATTCTTAATTAAAAAAACAAAAAACAAAAAACTATTCTTTTTTTCATGGGTACAAAATCTGTTTTCTCTCCTTGTAGGTGTTATCAGTTCTCTCTGTGCTGTTTCTTTGCATGTTTTTGTACACAGCTTTCGTTAAATAGCATCGGCTGGTCTCTAGCTGCATGTTCTGATTTAAGATGGAAGCTCTAATGCTAACTGAGGGGAGCGCGTTCCTGGGGCTTCACCGAAGGATGACTGGGGTGTGAGCTGGGTTTTCCCTGATTGGCCCTGAGCATTCCCATCTGAACTTTACTTGGAGGCTATTGACTCAGCAGGAGGAGTGTCCAGAGCCTAGCATTCTGGGAGCTGGGCTGGAGGCACTTGGGACCTTGCAGGTTCCTTTGCAGACTTCCACCCCTACCCACCTGCTCTCGTTCCGGTTGTTCAGCTCTGCTCTCCACTTGCCTGCTTTTTCCAAGCCCAAGCCTCAGCAGGTTAAACTTCCTGTCTTCCTCAGGTGTCAGGTAGGTGGCAGTTTCCTGGTTTGCAGGATGGGGTGGGGACTTAGCACATTTCACTGCTCTTTCTAGGGACTGTCCACCCATTTCCCAGTTTCCAGCCTGTGTCTCAACCCTGTAGCTCCTGGACCCTCCAGGTCAAAGCTGTGCAGGGTCCTGCCTGGGGAGTGAGCGGTTCCCATGGTCCACCCTCTGTGGACATGTAGACTCACCTTCCCTCGGCCCCATGAGTCAGTATTACTCTGCTTTCCATTGTTATGCCTTGTGGTGTGCAGTTGAGGTGCTTTCGTTTAAGGCAGAATGTGTGTTCCTGTTTGCATTAGTCAGGACTCTCTGGAGAAACAGAACCAATAGGGTGGGGGGGGGGTATGTTGCAGTGTTTTAAGGAATTGGCTCACATGATTGTGGGGTTTGGCAAATTTGAAATTTATAGGTCAGGCCAGCAGGCTGGAAACTCCAGCAGGCTTCCTATGTTGCAGTCTTGAGGTAGAATTTCTTATTTGGGAAACTGCAGTCTTTATTCTTAAAGCCTTCAACTGATTGGACAAAGCCCACCCACATTGTGGAAGGTGAGCTCCTTTACTTAAAGTCAACTGATTGTAAATGTTCGTCACATCTGAAATATACCTTTGCAGCAACATTTAGACTGGTATTGATCAAACAGCTGGGTACCATGGCCTAGCCAAGTTGACACATAAAAGCCATTACACTGTTTCTTTCCTTCCCTATAATTTTAAAATCAGAAGTATCTTAGTTGCAGAGGTGCCTGATGTTGGAACATTCTCGTTCATCCTTGGTGTTACTTTGAAGATAGAGTCCTTAAGAGTGGAGTACATACACTGAAGAGTCTTTGCAAGCTGAGTGTCTGGCAGTTTGCTTTTGCTGAATGAATCTAAATGGGTTCTATCTATGGATTGAGAAATTATCATGATATATCATTTATGCTAACCAACATAGATGCCATCAAGCATGGATCTTCAGTGGTATAAACCAGCTGGTTCTTAGAGTGGTTAGGCAGGCTTGTGCATAAAGAAACAGGAAACAGGAGAGCAGAGGAAATTGCAAGATTTGTTTGGCTTCACTTAATGAAATTGCTATCCAGGGAGGTTGCTGGTAGACTGGGAAGCCTAAAAAATGCCACCCCCTTCTTCTTTCAAAAATGGTGTAAAATCAAAAGCAACAAATGAACAAGGCAAACAAAAGCTCATACACCCAGACAACAGTTTAGTGGTTACCAAAGGGAAAGGGGGAGGTAGAAGAAGGTAAAGGGGGCGAGCTATATGGTGATGGAAGGAGACTTGACTTTGGGTGGTGAGCACACAACACAGTGTACAGATGATGTGTGATAGAGTCGCACACTCGAAACCAGTAGTTTTATTAACCAATGTCACCCCAATAGACTTAATAAATTTTTTTTAAAAGAAGGGTGATTGGTTGTTGCCTTGGTAATGTTAGGAACATAAAAAAAAGTTTCCAAGGAAACAGTCGGAATGATGGCTATGTTTGTTATCTTGACCGTGGTTATATATTCATGAGTGTGTGTACATAAAAATTGTACATTAAAATATGGTACAGAATGGCATGGGCTGTTTAAGTCGTTGGTTCAGCCAGGACAACTGGTGGTCAGTTTTCTGTGTCAGCCCAGAAAACTGTGTGGTTTTCCTTATAATTTAGAGATGAAAGCTCCCAGTTTCACTGTCATTTCCAGGGATATTATCAACCTTGGCAAGAGCCCCTCAGAGCTTTTCTCCTAAGTTTGTGTCATCCTATGTCACAAGCTTCCAAGACAATTTCAGAGGCTCTGGGAAGTAATATTTCATCACACCTTCCTCATCCAAATGGAGATGCCCCAGAACACGAGCAAGGCTTGTTGGGGGGTTGTAAACCCCTGGAGGGAGTGATTGGTTTAAATAGCATCAGACCTCTTCATAGGAGGGTGTTTCTCAACCTGTGTTTCATTATCACCCTCTCTTTCTTTTTTTTAAACCCCTACCCCCTGTTGCTCATCTCTACCATGGAATGTTAATGCCACTGAAATACATAGTGTATCTGTTTGTATACTTTGGCCCTTTGGAGATTTTCTCATCTCCCCAAGAACTGGTTCTCATCCCCCTGGGGGTGGTATTGGCCTGGGTGAGAATGCATGTTCAAGGGCTGCTGGGCAATTTTACTGCCCCCTCCCCACCTTCTCCCCCAGGGGACATTTAACAACATCTGGAGGCATTTTTGGTTGTCACAAGTTGGGGAATGATGCTACTGGCATCTAGTGCAGAGAAGCCAGGGGTGCGGTTACACATCCTACAGTGCATAGGACAGTGCCCACAACACAGAATTACCCAGTCCAAAATACCAACAGTGCCCAGGTTAAGAAACCCTCTTCTAGGGTAATTAGGCAAACAGATGGGACAAATTGATCACTCTTATATTAAATTCATCCACTCCCCAAGTTCCTGGCCTGAAGAAATATAGATATTTTTAGAAATGAATACTGTTTAATTAATCAAAATATTCCCCCTCAAACACCTGGCTCACTATTTGATTTCTATGGAAAACAAGGTCAGGGTATAATTAAAGCCTAATGCCTTTTCATTTGTGCCTTTTTAAACCTTTTGTTATAATAAATTTCAGACATGTATACAAAAGAAAACAGAAATCTAATGAGTATCCATGCTCCAGGTACAACATTCTGCCACTCTTGCTTTCTGTTTTTCTCTGCTCGCTTCCTACCATTTAATAGGGATGGTTTTTAAAAATTATTTTAGCATTGTAAGGTAAAATGTACATTGAAGTGCATAAATCAGTGCCTTTCAGTTCTGACAGGTGGACACGCTGTGTAACCCATATCATTATCACAATGTCGAGCAATCCCAGGAAGCTCCTTCATGTCCGTTTCCAGTCAGTCTTCATCTCTTCCAGACAGTCATGGTACAGGTGTTGGTTTTTAACTTTCGATTCATTTTACCTGTTTCAGGACTTCATATAAGTGGAATCTCTGGCAGCTTTTATTCAGTCTAATGTCTTGAAATCCTTCATGTTGTTAGGAGTACATGTCAGTAATTGGTTCTTTTTTTATTGCTCAAATGAATCTCATGGTAATGAATTTTCCACAAATTGCATATCCATTCTCCTTTTGATAAACATTTGGATTGTTTCCAGTTTTTCCAGTTGCCCGTAACGCTGCTGTAAATATTGGCATACAGTTCTTTTAGTGGACTGTGTTGCCATTTATCTTGGCTACATATCTATGAGCAGCTTTGCTGGGTAAAAGGTGAGGTACATGCTGAACATGAGAAAAAACTGCCCAATACAGGGTCCAGCAGAAGTAATGCCCCTTTCTTATGAGCTGGTAATCTATGCCAAATCTTTGATTACAAAATCATAAGCATGTAATTCTGTAACATAACAATGTCCCACTCAAGCACACAATGTGACAGTTTAGATGAAATATTCAAATTGCGGTCCATCTCGTGGGAGACAAAGCAAGCCTTCCTACGTTGCGGCCTCACTTCTGCTGGGCCCTGTATTTTTACAAAGTGCTTGTCTTGGTTTCCCTTCCCACGGGCAATGTGTGGAAATTCCAGGTACTCCACATTTGGTGTTAGCCGTCTCTTCAGGTTTAGTCACTTTGGTGGGTGTGCCGTGGTGTCACACTATAACTTTAATTTGCATTTCTTCCATGACTAATGATGCTGTGTTCACTGACATTTGCATATTGGCTGTTCCCATGTCTTCACTGGTGCAGTGTCTGTTCAGTTCTTTGCCCATTATAATTTTTTTTATCTATTTATGATTAATTAATTGGTGGAGCTTCCTCATATTTTTTTTACAAGCTTTTGTTGCCAAGTCAATGTTTTGTGAATATTTTTCTCCCACCAATGGCTTGCCTATTCAGTTTCTTAGTGGTGTTTTTGATGAGTAGTTTTAAAATTTAAATCGAATTTATCACCATTTTTCTTCTATGATTATTTCTTTGTGTCTTATTGAAGAAACTTTTCCCACCCTCTAGGTGCCCAGATATCTCCAGATGTTTTCATTAAAAAACTTCATGGTATTGTTTTACATGTAGGTTTTTCTCAAGCTGACTTTGTTCATTGTGTGAGGTAGAGTTCGAAGCTCATATATTTCTGTATCGATAGCCATTTTTTAAGCACTATTTATTGAAGAGACTTGCCTTTCACTGCCAGATAGGGTTGGTGCCTTTGCAAAGATTAATAGACTGTACAAGTGTGGGTCTTTTTCTGCCCCTGTTAATCTGTGTGTCTGTCCTTATGCCAGAACCGCACTGTGTGGACTACTGTAGCTTTATGGTTTTGAAGTCAGGCAGTTTGAATCCTTCATCTTTCTTCTGTTTTTCTCAAGGTTATTTGGGCATTTATAGGTCAGATACAGTGGTAGGTCCTCTGTGAATGACATTCATGCTTTAGGACTTGGACATTGGAGACCCAAGCGCACAGTAGCTCTGGTTGTCTTGGGGGAAGAGAAATGCTGACGGCCTGCCCCTCCCCTGGAAGACAGCCCTGCCCCTGCTAGGAGCTGGGGGACGGGGGAGCCCTGTGTTCTGGGCTGTGCACCCCCTGGAATGGCTGGGAGGGAGGGGGTCTGGGTTCGCATGCCACAGACTCTCATTCTTACTGAATGTTAGTATATATTTTTAAGTAAATGTTTCTTCATTTGCTGCATGTTCTTAGGATCATTTATAAGGACTTAGAAACATTAAAAACAATAATTTTTCCCAGTTGTCCTTGGCAGTGGGTTCACTAGCTCCTCACGTTACCATTCTAGTAGCAGAAGTCCCTATGTCAGCTTTGATAAATTGTGTTTTTAAATTAACTTGTATATTTTATCTAGTTTGTAGAACCTATTAGTATAAGTTGTTTATAATATTTCCATATTGAACTTTTGTTGTCTGTAAGATCAGTAGTGATTGCCCCATTTCCATTTCTGTTATTGTAATGTGGTTTGTTTGTTTTTCTTCTTTTTTCTTGATTATTTTACTTAGGGTTTACCAAGTTTACTAATCTTTAAAAAAAAACCTTCTGTTTCTACTTTATTGATTTTGGCTCTTATCTGCATTATTCCTTGTTTTTAATTTGTGTTTAATTGGCTCATAATTTTGTAGCTTCTTAAGTGGAAATTTAAATCATAGGGTTTTTCTTTTTTTAAGTCTTTTTTTCTTTCTAATGAAAGAATTTAAGGGTATGAATTTCTCTTAAGCCCTGTTTTAGCTGTAGCCCACAAAATTTGATGTAATGTATTTTTATTGTTATTCTGTTCAAAATATTTTCTAACTTTCCTTCCTCTGACATATGGGTTACTTAGAAGCTTTTTGTTTGTTTTTACTTTTCAAATATTTAAAGCTTCTGGCTATCTTAATGGGATACATTTTTAATTTATTTGTGAATAGAAAACATGTTATACAAAACTTCAGTTTTTTGAAATTTATAGAGAATTTTTGTTTATTTGTTTTTTTGGCTGCTATATACTTTATCTTGGAGGATGTTCCGTGCAGACCTGAAAATGAATTCTGCATTAGTTGGGCGTGGCATTCCAGATGTGTCAATCAAGTTAAGATGGTGATTTCAGAAATTTTGATCCTTGCTTTTGCTCCTTTTGTCCCATTGTTCTATCGGTTTATGATAATTGATGATATGGATTTGATAATCTTCAACTATGAGTATAGTGTCTGTTTCTCCTCTTAGTTTTGCCCTCTTTTGCTTCACATATTTTTGAGCTCGACTTAGAGGCAAATACACATTTATGACTGTTATGTATTCTTGATGCTTTGGCCCTTTTATCATTATGAAATGTCCTCTACTCCCCATTTTATCTCTTCCTAGTTTATGTAATGATTTCTTCTGGATGTAAGGCCCATGGGCCCCTCAATTGTGAAACCATTTTTGTAACAGACATCTTGGTTTTGGCGCTTGGTGATGAATAGACTTGACTTATAAAGGAATTGTTGGTTAGATAGCCATTTTGTGTGGGTTCCTTTTAGTACTGTTTCAAACCATTGGCCTTTAACTCAGTCTTCCAATTTGGGCCCCAAAGATCATTTGAGATGCTAGATGTGTTTTAAAAATAGAAATTTAAATTACCACATGTCCATTGTAATGGACATCTTTTGGGATGTGATTAGATGAGTGGATTGGTAGATGGGTAGAAGGAAGGAAAGAGATCAATCAAGCACAATCAATCACGAGCCAACAATGTTACACAATCCCCTTCTTTGGAAATTGTCCCATTCCTGAGGTGGGTGCCCATCCTCAGCTGGGACCCTGCCGTAGAAACATTCATTATCCTTTGGGTTCAGAGCCTCCAGGCCCTCTCTTTATTTTTCTGATTCATATCTGGAGTGTATATCCTTAGAAGCACTGTGGTTTTCTTTTCCTTTTTGGGTAGAACTCATAAACATACATAAGTTATTCCCATCGGGGTCTCCACAGCACACATTTCATCCCAGGCTTGCTTCCTGATGCTTCCCAGTGGGTCTGGGGGTGCCTCTCCCGCCTCTGTTGCCATCTACTTAGAAAATGCAAAGTCATTTTGATGTTAGCTGGAGCCAGCTTCATTAAGAGGTTAAGTCCGCGGAAGGAAAGTGAAGCAGATCAGCAGCCAAGTCTGTGCGGTCTTTGGATGATTCAGACCAATGCTTCTCCCCTTCCATCGGCCTCTGGAGTCTGCTAATTAGTGCTAAATAGCACCTTCCTCCTGTGCCCGCAGTGGATTTGGCATTGGGGGTGTAGAAGTAGGAAAAGCACCGCAAGCCTTTGAAGAAGATGATATTCTAGGATAAGGACATCCACTCACTCCACAGCTTAAAACTCTTCGGTGACTCCCAGTGCACCTAAAGGCGCAGCCAGTCTCTTTAGCACCCCCCTCAGGCCTTGCACGCTCTGGGCCCTGCTGCCTCTTTCTGCGGCCCCATCGTCCTTGCTTCCTATCCTCCAGCCGCCCTGTCCTTTTGATGATAATGCTGATAATGCACATGGCTATCGTTTATTGAGCACAGAGAATGTGTCAAGGTCTGTATTAAAGGCTTTAAAGGGCTCAACCCTATTTAATCCTCACAACATACTATTATTAGTCCTCTTGTCCAGAAGAGGGAACGGGTTTAGGGAGAGTAATAATTCACCTCCATATCACACCACCGGGCATCATAATGCTGGTATGGATGCTCAGTTCATGTCTTCAGAACCGAAACTCTTGATTTAGACCCTAGCTCTTAACGGCTCCCCCATACATGGGATACTCTTTCCTTCCTTGGCCTTTGAACTTGCCCTTCTCACATGCTTCTCAAGCATCTCATCCCGAAGGAACCCAAACCAAGACATGACCATGGCTAATCCTGTCATTCCTCGAGCTTCAGCCTAAATGTGGCCTTCTTTAGATGTCCTGAATGCCCTGAATTTCCCTCCCATAATTTTGTTGTGGCACCTATTCTATAATTATTCTGGTTGTTTACTTGTCTGTCTGTCCGCTTCTGCCACTAGCTCTCACTCCATGAGGACAGGAACCTTGATTATCCCCAGTACCAAAGAATTCCTGGTGCTCAGTACAGCAAATGACTTGTTTCAGGTGCCCTAAAATACTTATTGCACTAATAATCCACTGGCTCAATGGAATAAGAACCTACCTGTGCGCAGTGAACATGTGATCAGGACCCCAAATTCGGAGTTCTCGGAATACCCCACACCTTCCTTAGACCTGAGCTGCTAAGGCAATGTGGCCAGCTCTCTGCTCAGGAGCAGTGAAAGCTAATGGCCACCCCTTTAGCTGCCCAGTCTTCTCTTTTTCTTTTCGAAGAGGAAGGGATGTGGTTGGGGCAGGGTGTCATAACTCACTTTCAGTTGTGGGATTCTATGGGCTCTTTCGGGCTGTGTCACCAGCTTTATAAGAAGGTTTAAACATACTCGACCAAACAGGTTGTTATGAGAACTGGAAAGGATAAAGGGTGTGAGACTCCCTGTACTATGCCAGGCATATAGCACGTGCTTTGTGCGTGCTGGACAGGGTGGTGAGTTACAATTCCTTCTGCCCGGAAGTCTGGATGGGGCCTGGGACTGGGGCCTTATGGGAAGAGAGACACACTCTCTTCTTTTTCTTCCTTTTTTTCCTGTGGTAATTTCTTTTCTTTTTTCAATTGTTAAATTTATTGGGGTGACATTGATTGATAACCATTACATTGTTTCCAGGGGTACAATTCTACATGACATTGTCTCTACCTCACATTATGTGCTCACCACCCAGAATCAGCTCTCTTTCCATCACCACATATTTGATGCCCCCTCCCTACTCCCCCACCCCCCAGCTCTCCCACCCACCTCCCCCCTTACCCTCAGATAACCACTAAACTATTGACTGTGTCCTTGAGTTTTTGTTTCTTTGTTACCTTTTTTTTTTTAAGATTTATTTTTATTGTTTTTTGACAGAGAGACAGACAGACAGAGACAGAGAGAAGGGGGAGGGCCCAGAGTGGTCTCCATAGTTGACAGCATTAGTTTTTCATACAGTTTCACTCCACAGGTGGGCACAGGGCTGCGCAGGACAGGAACTGGGCCGGGAGCCTCCCACATAGGCCCTGGCGACACTCCCCAGTTCAGCTCATGGTTCTGCACGGTCTGGGGCTGGGATTCGATCCTCGGGCTCCAGGGCTGCAAAGCGAGTGTTTAACCCACTGAGCCTTACCAGCTTCCCTGTTTCTTTGTTCCTTTCAGTTTTATATTCCACCTATAAGTGAGGTCATATGTTTCTTGATTCTTTCAATTTGACTCATTTCGCTTAAGATGTTTTCAAGGTCCATCCATGTTTTCACAAATGACTGTATTTCATCTTTTCTTATTGCTGAGTAGTATTCCATTATATAAGTTTATCACAACTTCTTTATCCAGTCATCTGTCAAAGGACATTTTGGTTTTTTTCCATGACTTGGCCACTGTGAACAGTGCTGAGATGGACATTGGGGTACATATATCTTTGCGGATTAAGGTTTTTCAGGTTTTTTGGGTAGATACTCAGGAGAGGGATTGCTGGGTCGTATGGCAATTCCATTCCTAGTTTTTTGATGAATCTCCACACTGCCTTCCATAGTGATTGCACCAATTTACATCCCCACCAGCAGTGTATGAGGTTCCTTTTTGTCCACAGTCTCTCCAGCACTTGTTATTCCTTGTCTTATTGATTGTAGCCATTCTAACAGGTGTGAGGTGGTATCTCATTGTGGTTTTAATTTGCATCTCCCTAATTGCTAGTGATGTTGAGCATTTTTTCATGTATCTGTTGGCTGTTTGTATGTCTTCAGGGGAGAAGTGTCTGTTTATGTCTTCTGCCCATTTATTAATTGGGTCGTTTTTTTGTTGTTGAGTTGTATGAGTTCTTTATATATTTTTGATATTAGCCCCTTATCAGAGGCATTGTTTGCAAATATTTTCTCCCATTCGGTTGGTTCCCTTTTTACTTGTTGATGTGTTCTTTGCTGGGTAGAAGTTCTTTAGTTTGCTATAGTCCCATTCATTTATATTTGCTTTTACTTTCCTTGTTTTTGGGGTCAAGTTCATAAAGTGCTCTCTGAGCCCAAGGTCTGTAAGTTTAGTTCTGATGCTTTCTTCTATGGACTTTATTGTTTCGGGTCTTATGTGGAGGTCTTTAATTCACTTTGAGTTAATTTTGGTATATGGTGACAGTTTATAGTCCAGATTCAGTCTTCTGCATGTGGTTTTCCAATTTTCCCAGCACCATTTACTGAAGAGGTCTTTTTTGCTCCATTGTCAAAGATTATCTGTCCATATATTTGTGGGTTTATTTCTGGGTTTTCAGTTCTGTTCCATTGGTCTGTATGTCTGTTTCTCTGCCAATACCAAGCTGTTTTTGATTATTGACTCTTTGTAGTACAGACTGAAGTTGGGCAGTGTGATGCCTCCAGCCCCTTCCCCCCCTCCTTTTTTTTTGGAGAATTGCTTTGATGATTTGGGGCCTTTTGTGGTTCCATATTAATCTGATAATTTTTTAATCTATTTCTTGAAAGAATGTTTGTGGGATTTTGATGGGAATTGCATTAAATCTGCATATTGCTTTAGGTTATATGACTATTTTAACTACATTGATTCTTCCAATCCATGAACACGGAATATCTTTCTATTTCTTTGTATCTTCTTCAGTTTCTTTTAATAGTGTCTTATAGTTTTCCATGTATTAATCCTCCACATCCTTTGTTAAGTTTATTCCTAAGTATTTTATTCTTTTTGTTTTAATCACAAATGGTATCGTTTTTCTCATTTTTGTTTCTGAAGTTTCATTGTTTGTATATAAAAATGCTGTGGATTTTTGTACATTGATTTTGTATCCTGCAACTTTACTATATTCATTTATTATTTGTAATAGTTTTCTGGTGGAGTCTTTAGGGTTTTCTATATAAAGGATCATGTCATCTACAAAAGTGACAATTTAACTTCTTCATTCCCAATTTGGATGCCTTTTATTTATTTTAAACTCTCTTCTTTACTCCAGAGCTTTGACATTCTCTCTCTCTCTCTCTCTCTCATAAGCAAACATGTTCAGAAGTTAAAAATTCTATGGGACCTCTTTGTGCTTATTTTTAGCAATAAATGGATTCAATTTCAGTCTATAGTTTTTCTCTCTCATAAGATTATCTCCAGTAGTTTTCTGGGTCATGAGGAACTGAACCATTTTTTGGAAGGAAGAAAAGGAGGGAAGGAGGAAGTAAGTAAGTCAGTTAGTCAGTCAGTTAGTCAGTCCTAGCCCACCTTACAGCTCCTGTACTAACTAGATGCTGGTGACACTTAATAGTCATGAGAGCCCCAGCTGAGCCTCAGCGGATGCCTCAGTGATTAGTATCCTTGTAAAGAATGTGGCTCATATCTTTGTCCTTTATTATATCCCCTTAGATCAAATATTTGAATATTTAGGCCTGAGTATTATTTACCACACCCTACAAATAAAACAATGTTTCATTTACTTTTTCTCAACATTATTCCCTTCTGGAAAAGAGGAAATGTGAACCCAGTGGTCATTTCCTGCTGTTATTAGGCTTTAGCTGCTAAGACAAGTGAGGTGTTGCTCCATATTTCACAATTCAGCGTTTGTCACAGTATCTTAGGTAAAATCTCCCAAAACTTCTTAAATGCTTTAAAGAGGGTTTGTCCACTTATTTCTTTAGTGATGCAGTCATTGACACCCCCCACCCCCCATATTGGTCTGTGCACAATGCGGGATGAGTTGGTGGTGACTAGCACAGTCATGCTCCCTGCCTAGCACTTTCCAGGACCGGGCCACGGTGAGCCCGGTGAGTGCTTAATGCCAATCAGGAAAAAACCTCTCCCTCCAGGGGTGCAGCCCCAGGTACGGGGCACGGTCAGCAGCGTGCAGGCCTCCCTCGTTAGCCGGGCACCCGTGGGCAGTGAGAATTCTGAACCACCATTCTTGCCAACCCTGATAGACAGCAGTGGACATTAAACAAATAATTACACAAATAGCCATTTAACTACAATCTTAACGTAGACTAGTAGGAATAATGCATAATACATAGTCATTAAGGAGTGTCTCTTACATAATCAGAGGCATCTGGGACCATTAATTCTGAAGGGAGAGGGGTAGATGGGGCTGGGGGTGGGGGGGCGAGAGCACTTCTGAGGGGCTCAGCCCTGCACACACCTGGTCCTCATCATGGCGTGGGCGGGAGAGAGGGACAGGACTCATGCTGGTGATGGAGGACATTTCATGGCGTATGCTCAGTACCCTGAGCATTCATTGGCTGCCTCTTTCTCCATATGCTTATAACTACCTATTGCTAAATGTCAAAAGAATGCCATTTTAAGACCCAGCTTGGGGCTAAAAATGATATATGTGCTTTTATAATCATAGATTACACTCCGTAAATAAATTATTATGTCCAAGAACACTTCTCTTGTTAGGATAGTGAGAGAAGAATTATTTCACACTTAGGCAAACCTGAGGTCGGCCTGGCTCCGTGACGTAGTGACGATCTGATCTTGGCCAAGCTGCTTCCTGACTTTGTGTCTCATTTAATTCATCTGTGAACAGGAGTTCTAATCCCCCCTTTCAAGGTATGTGGGGAAGGTAAATGAGATCATATATTTCCCCTTGAACTCTGACTCCGGAAAGATCGGAGAAGTCTGGTCCCTGTGCCCTTTGGCAGATGGGAGGGCAAGAGTGAAATGGAATCTGTCATGTAGACTGGCATCCATGTGAACAGACAGGTATCTATGGGAATGTGTTTGTTTCTCATTCACGGAGACAGCAGGCTACAAATGAATCACTCAAGTTTATTTCCCCATGGAAAGGTATGTGCTTAATTATTGCATTCTTAATTATTTCCTTCCTGATGTGTTTTGCTGTGAGAGTAGTGTGATATGTTCAGTCAACATATTCCTTTTGTCTTGGTTTCTCATGCCAACGCTTATGGTATTAATTTGATTCTGAGTATAGATCCATATACTTCAGAAACTCAGTGTCTCACAATTTGTCAAAGCGAATGTAAAACACTGAACAATGATTGCTCCAATCATGGCTTGCTCTGCATTTAAGAATTGCAGTGTGCCGTTCAGACTTTTCCTAGAAAATAGTGTATGTATCCTGGAGCCGTCTCTTGAGCTCTGGTTGCAGCATGGTGCTCTCGTGTGCCGGCCTCAGGCTTAGAAGTGGGGGGTGGGCCTGCTAGAGCTTCATTGCCAACAACGTTGGTTAAGGGTCACACCCACACCTGGCAAGGTCACAGAGATGAAGGATCCCCAGAGCGAGGTCAGCCAGTGTGCCAGCCTGTGTGGGCCCAGCACAAACTGCCAGTCCTAACCTGAGCTTAGACAGTGGGGCTGGAAGCCATGACCTGCTATTTTCTCTGTCATATTGCCCATTGCATGGTGGCTAAAGCTGGAGAACAGAATTAGTAGTTCGTTGTCTAAGCAAACAACATACCGTAATTTATGGAGGTAATTGCTAGAGATGCAGAGGAAGCCCCTGGGTACAGCAAGGAGGATTGTCACCTGGGAGCCACTGTTCGTGGGGCCTCCTTCCATCTGCTTGTGAGGGACAGGGTTTGGAGTAGCACTGGGTGGCAGCGGCATGTGTCTCTGGCTGAGTAGTTGGACACCTGTCCTAGAACAGAAGGCGCTGTTGGAGCACTTGGAGCCAGCATGGGAAACTGTGGAACCTCAGGAGAAAGTGACTTTGTAAATTACGCTCAGTGCCTTTCATGCCTCCAGCTCACACTACCAGTCCTCCCTGGATGCTGAGAAGTTAGCTGGTGACAGCTTTTCATGCAGGAAGAGCCACCACACAGCCACTGCGGAGTGACTGTCAGGGATGCTTAGTTTCGGTCCCAGGCATTTGGAACAGTGAGGTGTCTGATGGTTAGTAAATGGTGGCCTCATTTTCCAGAATCTTCCAAGAATCCTCCTTGCACTTGCAGTAGTCACTGGGAAGGAGGTTTTCTTCTCCCAGAGGCTGTCTGTATGCTTATCTTAAGGGAGGTGCTACACGAAGTCTTTGTCATAGGGATCCACTGCATGGTAGGAGGAGACTATGAAGAATGTGGTGCTTCTCTAAGCTTACAGCTATTGCCAGGACCCTGGGCAGGTGTGGGCGGAAGGGCTGGGCTACCTTGGTGGGGATCGCTGTGAGGAGGAGCCAACAGGACCCACTAGCACCTGAGACCTGCCTGTCACAAGCTGAGTGAGTCATGTCACCAGGTTCCGGAGAACTAGTCAGTATCCTCAGCACCAATGCCTTTTGGGTCCTTCTCATTCAAGCAGCATTGTCCTGAGCTGTAGATGGCTGAGGCCAATGAGGGGTGGAGCCCAGGGAACGCTGGGACCCTCACAACTGCCACTGAGGCCGGCCAGGGGCCCCTGCCAGTTCCAGTGGTGGGAAGAGCCAGACCGGTGAGGTTCGTGAAGGCCCCTGGGGTTTATTTCTGTCCCTCTCTCTGCCCTGGACATGGCAGTGCAGCATCAAGGTGGGATGCATGAAGCCTTGAGTGTCCTAAAGATCTTAAACACATTAAAAGGACAATCAGGGATTATTGTAAACAATTGTATGCCAGTAAATTCAACAGTCTATATAGACTGGTCAAACTCCTTGCAAACCCCTGCTGACCAAAACTGATAAAGAAGAATTAGAGATCTAATTTGTAATTTAAAAACCTTATAGAAAGAACTCTCTAGGTTCAGATGGCTTCACTAGTATCTTCCATCAAATATTTAAGGAAGAAATAATATCAGTCTTACACAAAACTTTCAAAGAAATAGAGGACAAGGGCACACTTCCCAACTGGTCCTGTAAGACTATGCAAATAAGGTTACAGAATAATCCTGATTGTGATAGCTGACAAAGACCATGCAGAGAAGAAACTTTATAGGCCATTCTCTCTCATGAATGTGGACACAGAATTCTTTATAAATTAAAAGTTGATTTAAAAAGTGAAAATCAATCATGGCAATTTACCAAATTAGCAAAACACTGGAGAAAATCATATTAATGGATATAGAAAAAGTAACACCCATTCATGATAAAATCTCTCATTAAACTAGGAAAAAATAGAACTTCCTCAGTTTGATCAAGGACATCAATGAAAAACCTGCTGAGTTCACACTTAATGGTGAGGAGATGGAATACTTTGCCCTTCTGGTTTGGAACATGGTCATGCTCACTGTGTCTATTAAAAATTTGGTGGTGGTCCGATCAGTGCACCCAGACAAGAAAAGAAAATGAAATCGTTGGTGTCCCCTGATAGTAATTCAGACTAAGGTTCTCTTATTCAGCCTTCCTTCCACTTCTGCCTATCTCCTGCTCATGCACACAGCAACCTGGTGATTTGCTGCTACTCTTCTCTTGAAAAGTCTCAGGATAGAAACCCAACTCTTCAAATACAATTCTGGTGACTCTCCACATTCTACAAAGCCCTGCAAAAACCTCGCCTCTGCCTAATCCTCCAGCCTCAGGGGAAGCCACGCTTTGCTCCAACCACACCAACCTTCTGACAGTTCCTGGTTGCATCCACTCTCACTTTCCAAGGCGCTCCCTGTGTTTGCTGCCGTGGGCACTCTTTCTAATGCTCTCAGCCTATCTAGCTCCTTCTCATATTCTGGCTTTCCCATCAGCCATTCTTTCTTCCAAAAGCCTAATCTGTGCCTTTCCTAACATTCTTTACAGTTTGTAATTATTTTTAGCTCTAGATTCCATAGGACAAGAACCAAGTCTGTCTCGTTGTTCTAGTTGAGCATAATACCCAGCCAGGCATGTAGCAGGAACTGGATAAATATTTGTTGAAAGAATAGCCTCATAATAGACTTCTCAACCAGCTAGACCCAAGTTGTGATATTGATGGTAGTTGCGTTGAGAATATGTCTGTGTGTCTTGGGAAGTCCACCCATTTTTCAAAACCCTGTCAAGTCAGATTCTTATTCATTGAAAAAAACTTGGATTGTCATAGGGGATAAAGTCATCTTTCTCTACACTCAGTACCTATTGGCTACCAATAGTTATTGATACATGACCTTGCTCTGAATTGTGGCTTCTTTATCTAATGGATGAAACACTGAAGCCAACATCAGGGAAATTCATTATCGTCCCTCCTCTACATGGAAAGTTGGAATCTGATTTGATGGCAAGGTTTTGACATTTTCCTTCTCATTGTATCACTGTTGGCCATCAAAGAACGTTTTGGTAAGTCTCTGGAACTTTATTGTTTCCTGTGCTCCAAATGCACATACTCTTGGGCTCGTTCCCAGGACAGCAGTCGAGCTGGTGGGCCAGATGGACCGTTTTGACTGCATTGACAAATGGTTCCTGCTGCTGCCGCTGCTGCTGCTGCTGCTTAAAAATAAAAATGTGAACAACTAGATTTATGACCTACTTTGGCATTGCCGAACACAAACCCACTTCTACCTCTGAGACTTATTTCCCCCTCAAGTTGTAGGTTTGCATCAGTGATTGGAAAAGCATAGGCTGATCTGCAAGACCCTTCAAGGAGCTGGGTGACCAGGACCTGAGTTGATGGAATTGATGCGGGAAAAGTCTTTGAAGGCTGCAGAGAAGGGAGCTGGTACTTCGCCACTGAAATTCTCCTCTTTGGCGATTGATACAGAATAGGCAGGTTCCACTGCATTTGAGGGAAGCATGGTTACTGGAGTTCTCAGCACCCAAGTTGTTGTTATCTGGTTCTTTGCAATTATGAGATTGCACAGGGAAGCTATTGTCAGCATGCCATGGAGGGAAACACACAGTAATGAATCGGTCACCCCTAGAAATGACCTGCTCTCCCTCCACCATCTGTTCCTGGTGGCAGTCTCTCATCCTCGCCCAGTTCTCACTGATTATTGGGTTTTTTAATATGATGGTACGGTGTAAACACATTTCTTTTTTTTTTTTTTATTGTTAAATTTAATGGGGTGACATTGGTTGGTAACAATCAGACAGTTTCCCGGTGTACAACTCCACATCACATCACCCATGCATC